>CAWUER010000111.1:0-240958 GCA_963921195.1 Pegoplata infirma
TTGGGTCTACGCCCCGGGATCGACGCGGGAACAACAATCTCGCCCAAGGACTGCAAACCCTCGGACACTGGAGTCCAACATGTATGTAAAAAGAACCCCCAAATCCCATACCCCCCCCCCCCCCCATTTTTCCCAGCTGAACAGACAATGCCGGCTTGTCTAATCAGATTACTAACACTCCTTGCCGGTGACATTGAACTTAACCCTGGCCCTATGGCAGGCGAGTGCAACAGATGTGGAAGGTCCTTTACTGGTAAGGCCAAGCCCATCAGGTGTGCTGCGTGCGGTAACAGCTCCCACCTCCGCTGCTCGGGACTGAGGAATGCCGATCTGTATAGACCGGAATTCGTCGGTCCCTGCTGCAGAAGGCTTCAGGCTGCCAATGCGCGTAGTACACCTGTGGGTGACGCACCCGATCGACCTTCCACATCCGCTAGTCATACGGAGCAAGATCCTACCGGCGAACAGCCAACCATGAGGGTAAGTCCGTTGGAACCTCCACCAGGTCTTAACTTTAAGATATTACAGTGGAATTGCAACGGGCTGAGCAGGAAAATTAAGGAGGTTACAGACTTAATGGACAGGAGAAGCATACCGATTGCGGCCCTCCAGGAAACTAAGCTGACGAGTAGGAATCCCCTCTCCTGCTCGTCAGGCTATAGTGTCATAAGACAAGACCACGAGAGAGACAAAGGAGGCGCCTTGCTTTTCTGGTCCATGACTCTGTAAATTTCCGTCCGCTGTCCACAACATCGAACGACGATCACTTGGAACTCCAAGGGATCGCCGTTCGATCTGGAGAGGTTGAAATTGAGATTATGAATATCTACATCCCTCCGACAGCGGCCTGCCGTCCAGGATATCGCCCTTCCATTGAATTCTTAATGGAGGGCGACAATAGGGTCATACTCGGTGACCTTAACGCTCACCATGATAGCTGGCACTCTGAGCTGGAAAATGATGCGAGAGGGAACATCTTCGCCGAACAGATCGACGGCACAAACTATTGTGTCATCAATGAGAGGCACCCCACTCGCATCACCGCAAACTGTCGCAGCTCACCGGATCTTTCGATAGTTAGCCCGGACCTTGTAGCCTTCACCACCTGGCATGCCGACATTGCCCTCAACTCCGACCACATCCCGATCACCGTAAAGATCTCAAAAAGCCCGGACTTCATATCTGCTGAAGAACGGACATTTGTGAACTTCCGGAAATCAGATTGGGTCGGATTTGAGGAGATGTCGGAACTACAGTTCGGGCTATTGACCTCCCCCTCGACAGCTTCAGCGGGAGAGAAGAACATACGAAAGATCCTGGTCGATGCGAAAAACCGCTGCATTCCAGCGGGTCGCATTGCTAAAATGCGTCCGAATTTCTCCCCTAAGGCATGTCGTCTAGCAGATAGACGGGATTCCATAAGGAGGGAAAATGCGGCGGATCCTCGTTTAAGGCAACTGAGCGCCGAGATTGATGCTCTAGTCTCTGCTCACTGCAAGGACCTGTGGTTACGGCACCTTGAGGAGTCGGATAAGGGTTCGAAACGTCTTTGGTCAACAATTAAGAACCTTACAATCCCCGTAGAAGCGGAAGACCCACTCTCACCTTCGAGAGTGGCACGCCGCTTGACTCCCAAGGGTGCTGTGCTGCCTTAAACCGACAGTTTGTAGAGCATCCAGCCAGACCCAACAAGGGACCACAGAGGCATCCGAAGGAAGATCAGATCTCTACCTCTAACAGAAGAGATAGAGATCAATCCGGAGGATGTCTCTAAGGCTATCAGGGAAGCAAAAACCTCCACGGCTATAGGTCCCGATGGTCTTGCAACAATCATGCTCAAACACGTGGGGGAGAAAGGGTTGGCATACATGGCGAAAACCTTTAGCCTGTGTGTCAACACCTTGGAGATTCCAGATATGTGGAAGCTCGGGAAGATTATTCCCGTTCCCAAACCTGGGAAACCCAGTAATCTGGGGAGCTCCTACAGACCTATAACCTTACTGTCACCAGTGGTTAAGGTCCTGTAATCTATCCTTCTCCCTTCTCTTAGGGAGAATCTCCCCATGGCAGACCACCAACATGGCTTTCGCTCAGGGCACAGCACAACGACTGCGCTGTGCGAAATGACGACAGCCATAGCCGGAGGCCTTAACAGCAGACGCCCACACGAGAGGACCATAGTGGTCGCTCTCGATCTGTCAAAGGCCTTCGACACGGTCTGCCACACGAAATTGTTGCAGGACCTATATGACTCTACACTCCCAAACGCCCACAAAAGATGGTTGGCAAACTACATGGCTGGGAGGCAGTCATACGTAGAATTCAGAGGTTCCAGGTCGGAATTTAGGAGAAATAAACAAGGTGTTCCACAGGGGGGGGTCCTCTCCCCCATCCTGTTCAATACCTATATCTCCAAAATCCCGACCCCACCTCCAGGGCTGAAACTGGTATCCTATGCCGATGACTGCACAATTCTGTGCACAGGCAGGGATATCGAATCCCTGGAGGAACAGCTAAACGGCTATCTGCCAACGTTGAAGACCTTTTTGGCAGACAGGAACCTCCAGCTCTCAACACCCAAGTCGACGGCCACTCTTTTTACCACGTGGACTAAAGAGGTTACCAGGGAACTCAACATCCACATAAGTGGACAGAGAGTTCCCACAGTGAAAAACCCCAAGATACTTGGGGTTCACTTTGATAGCCTCTTTATGTTCGCGAGGCATGCAGAAGAGATGACCAGGCGGGTGAAAGGGAGAAACTCCATCCTGAAAGCGCTAACGGGCAGCACCTGGGGCAAAGATAAGGAGACGATCCTGACAACGTACAAAGCCATAGGTCGTCCCCTTATCGACTATGCTGCCCCGGTCTGGTCGCCTTCCGTAAGCGACACACAGTGGAGAAAGCTCCAAACGGCACAGAATACGACTCTCAGGGTGGTTACTGGATGCCATTCCATGGCTTCCGAGGACCATCTGCACGATGAGGCCAAAATCCTGCCCGTTCGGAGCCACTGCTCCCTTCTCACCCGTCAATTCGTACTTGGGTGTTATATGACCGAGCACCCCAACCATGTAAGCGTCGTAGGATCTACGGCACCCGAAATTAGACAAGTGAGGTCTGACCTACGCTCCGAAAAATCGGCCGTAGGTCACCTCACTAACTTGGTACGGAGTGGCAATTTGAAAGAGGCGCAGGCCCGCCTACACTCCGAGATTGTCTCTGAGTCCTTAGGGAGGATGAGGGACAATGTCGTGTTAGGCGGCAGGCCTCCTCCCCTCTCTGAATCAGAAAGGAGCCTGTCGCGTAAGGTCCGCACGACATTGTCACTACTCAGGTCAGGTTACTCAAGGGAGTTGAATAGTTACCTGGCCAGAGTTAACTCAGACATCTCGGACACCTGCCCTCTGTGCAACTCCACACCACACAACACCGCGCATCTCTTCGCGTGCCCGCTCCGGCCGACAACACTAACGCCCTTGTCACTGTGGACCAATCCAGTCGAGGCAGCTCGCTTCCTCGAACTGGATGGGTAAAGGTCCAATGTCTCCCATTCCCAATTTCCCCTTCCCCCCCCCCCCCCCCCCCCATCACCAAATAAAATTAAAATTAATTTTTAAATTTTTAATTACTACTAATCTCTCTTTTCTACATACATGGTAAATTCCAGTGGACGTTACAACAACAACAACTACGACCATCTCCGAAAATGCAAGTGTGCGAAATGGCAGTGGTTTGAAATTTTTCAGAATGGCGGTCGGAGGCAAGTAGGTTAAAAGTGCTATCTTCTGAACCTGTGGTCGGATTTTTTTGTTTATGGGCTTGTTGGAAAGGTATTTCTAAAGCCTTTAAAAATCATTAACAAAAGAATTTAAAAAAGTGAAATCGACAAGATACAGAGCTTTAAAAAAAAAGGTGAAAAAAAGACATAGGAACGTGCACATAACCTCAATTTGTTCAGCCAGATGGCAGGTAACCTATGTTTTTTTTATTAAAAGATAGCCCTTCCACTTACCTTTCCAAAATGTCCTAAACGAAGCCCAGAGGTCTTAGCCTTCTAAAGTTATGACTAGGGATGAGATTTTCATGCACTAAATGCACTAAAAACCTAAAAATATGCACTAAAAAATAAAATGTGTGGAATAAAAATCTTGATTTCATAGGAAAAACTTCTTCAAAAGCAAAAAGTTACACCGGGTTTAAATAGTACCATTTAAAACTTTATATAAGCAAGATTTTTTAGATATTAAGACAATCTATAAAAAAAAAATTGTAAAAGAAAAAAAAATAATTTTTCTTATTTTCAAAATAAATTTTTAAAATTTAAAATAGTTTTTGAAACAAATAAATTTAAATTTGTGTTTTTGCTAATTTATGCCAAAATATGCAAAAATATGCAAGTTGGAAATATGCACAAAATATGGATTTAAAACCAAAATATGCAAAAATATGCATTCTCACCAAAATATGCAAAAATATGCAAAAACAAATCAATGCCATTTTAACGCAAATTTCTTGATTCGGAAAGATAATTGGTCGATATCGTTTTGAGACTATCGACAAAAAACATGCATTTGCATGGAAATCTCATCCCTAGTTATGACCATTTGACTGCCAAAAATTTCAATAAAATAAAATTTTAAATGTGTTAATTTACAAAAACAAATGAGTGGTCCTGTTATTTCGCCACCAAAAACAAAATAAATTTTAATTTCAGTTAAATGGTCATAACGTTGGAACGGTAAGACCTCTGGGGTTCGTTTAGGACATTTTGGAATGGTAAGTTACCTTCCATCTGGCTGAGAAAATTGAGGTTATGTGCACTTTCCTATGTCTGTATCTCGGCGATTTCCTTGTATTTAATTCTTTTGTTAATGATTCTTAAAGGTCTCAGAAACCCCTTTCTAACAAGCTCAAAAAAGAAAAAAATCCGACCATTGGTTCAGAAATTAGCAATTTTACCCAACTACTCTCCGACCGCCAATCCGAAAATTTTCAAACCGCTGCCATTTCGCACACTTGCATTTTTGGGGATGGTCGTAGTGGAATTATTTTCATGGAATGAGCCAAAGAATACGCTGGTGAAATTCGGCGGGTCATGATTGAATCACCGTGTAGTCCAACACTTGCTACATCTTAGCGTGTATAATACAAGGTTGGCAATCGATACCCACCCAAAATAACGGTATTTGGCTATTGTACCGCAACCAATAAAGATATGGATATTTTTAAAAGCGATTATGAAAGTCAATAAAATTTCTAATATTTTTGATGTGTTACTTCGTGTTTGTACCGGTTACTTTTCGAAATATAGGTCAATACCTTTATAATACCGTTTGAAACGGTATTTTAAAGGTATTGGCCTATATAATGAAAATGAACCGGTACAAACACGAAGTAACACATCAAAAATACTAGAAATTTCATCTACTTTCATAATCGCTTTTAAAAATGTCCATATCTTTATTGGTTGCGGTACAATAGCCAAATACCGTTATTATACTATAATACCATCAGGTCCAGGGAATTTATAATTTATAATGTTGGAATTTTTATTATCTACAAGGCAATTTTAAATGCTTCGGATTCAGATAGGTCCAAATCTGAAAACGGCGTCAAGGAATTGGCATGAAAATACATGTTGAGAAGGACATCCAGCGACTCCCCACTGGAGGTAGACCACACCCCAGTAGGATCTTTCAGGCATCCCAGGGCGCAAGGAGAAGAAGTCAGAACTTTGCTGAAGGGCAAGCGGCATCCATCAATTTGTTATTCGCCCTTTTTTAAAAATTTCATAACATTTGTAACCCTTTTGACAGTATACAAAAGTTTTCTATTTGCCTAAAATGCTGCTTTACCTATCGATGTATAAAATGATTTCCTCTTCCGGTTCTTAAAAAAAATGTAAGTGCTCACGGGTTCATATAAATTCTAAGATCAAATTAATCACAAACAGCTTAAATATGCGATTTCCTAAAGTACATACAAAATGTTTTTTATTTTCATATTTTGTTTAAGCAGTTAAATTAAGTGGTTAATTTTATTCAAGGTCTTCATAACTAAATGATACCTTCCGTATGAATTTAAACATATGTAGCACATTCATAAACCACACCATTCCAACTAAATTCAGCAAAAATTTAATATTAAAGCCAATGTTTATTTACGTTAAAAAATACATGAATAGTTGTATATCATTGTGTATACCTACTACAATCCAACAATAATACTCACGTGCACATGACCACCACAATATTAAATAGTGAGTGAGTACTACATATTACACACGCATCCACACACACACGCACAACATACATAAGTATGTATGTATGTAAATATGACTGACTACTAAATAAGAAAACAACTCTCAAGAGTATTAAATAGGTATGTTTGTTGCAGTGTTGTTTGGGGCTAAAACCTGAAAAAGAAAAACAAAATAATAACAAAAAAAAAAAAAAATACATATTACATACAAACGTAATTCATAATACATGACTTACAAGAGCTCTCTACACGATACGCAACATATGTCCACTATAATAAATAGTATACGACGATAATTGAAATAATAATGGTTGGGAGGATTAAAAGATTCAACAAAACAATTTTGAAATGTTTGTGTGGATGGAGAGATAAAATGAGAATAAATATTGGGGAATAAAACATAAAAAATACATTGGGAAATAAGAAAAAAACAAAAAATAAAAAAAAAACAAATCAAATGTACTCATTTTATTTTGCATACAAAAAAAATAACAAAACGTCAAAAATAAATGTCAAAACTTAAATGTCAAACAGAATGTTTATGTCAACTATAAAAATAAAATTTTAAATTCTCACTAACAATTTAAAAAACAGTTTAAATTTTCCTAGAATTAATACAAAATTTGCATAAATATATTTAGTTTTTTTATTAAAGTTTTATTTGTTTATTTTGTTAAGCAAATGAAAAATCGAGTCGGAATTCCAGCTTCCTTTGGACAGGCGCATTTTGAAATTATTTTCTCATTTATGTAAACCAAAACAAATAGTATAACAAACAAAAAAAATAATAAAATAACTAAATTTATTGCAAAGAAGCTGAATATGAGTAAACAAAACAAAGAGTAAAACAATTATATTCCAGTTTCCACATTCGAATTTCGAAAGTGAAACTCCTGCTATGAAGTTTTAGGTGTGTGCGTGTTTATTTATAAACACTTCAGCCTTAGTTAACACATCACTGCATTTAACACATGTTTTTATAAAGAAAACGTTGAAGAAGAAGAAGATGAAAAAAAAAAGAAGAAGAGTTTAATACTCTGAGAAAATCAGCTTTGTTACTCTGAGTTTTTAAGTCTCTCTACAACTCTTCTCAGTGTTTAACAGTATGGTTGCCAACATGTCCATATGCCGGGTGTTTTTTTTGGTTCTCTAGCTATAGAAATGCTAAATATAATCTAGCATTTTATCAGGAACACCTTTTCCTCAGCGGTAAATGTAAAATTAATTAATTTTTTAATACAATTTTGCAATTATTTAGATAACACTCAAAGAAACCCCCTTTAAAATTACTAGAAAAAGCCTCGTAATACCATTTTACCAATATTTTACAGTTGTACTTGTTTTTTAACCTTTTTAAATTATTTTTGTGATTTTACAATTTGTTTTGTAAATGTACAAATTTTCAAGATAGTTTTGCAAAAAAAGAATCTATCTAGTAAAGTTACGAGAAGTCCTTGTAAGTTTAATCGAAACAAAAAAGGTTACAATTTTATTGCTGAAAAGCTTGTATAATTACAACAAAGCTCGTTATTTTAATCAGGAATTCTCGTAAAGTATTAAAGTCACGAAAAGTATTAAAGTCACGAAAAGTATTAAAGTCACGAGAACCCCTTGCAAGTTTAATCGCATCAAAAAAGTTGTAAATTTTCAATTTTATTGGTACACTCAAAAAAAAAAACTGTAATGTTAGCAAAAAAAAGCTTGTAAACCTACAAGAAAATTTGCTAATTTTGAACCCACAATTTTCTTGGTAAAGTTAGCAAAAATGTTTTGCCAAAATCAGTTAACTGAATTTTTTATTTTTTTTTTTCAACTTAGTTCAGACACATTTGAGGACCCCATTGGGTTCGGACCCGATAGGTTCAGACCCCGATGGGCCTAGACCTAGTTAGGTTCCTTAAAAATCGTCATAGTTTTTTATCCAAAATTTGTGTCCGTTTCGCTCTACCTTGCTTAGTTTTTGAGATACGTGATTTTAGGGGACCACCGGGGTTTTGAGAATTCCAAAAAGACAACTTCAGAGAAGCCCAACACGCCTATCTTAAGGGTAGGTCTGTTGAGACAGCTTTAAGTGATGTTGTCGGATTGATTGAGGATACTCTTCACAAAAAGGAGTATGTTTTTGGCATCTTTTTTGGACGTAGAATTCGCGTTCAACAATGTTAAAATATCATCAATTCTTAATGCCCTACGAAATACAGGCACGGACAGACAGATTACTCTATAGACGGCATAGATGGGACTAATTAATTAAATGGACCAATTAATTGATGGTTTAATTACCATTTAATTGATGTCAATGGTAATGAAATTTTTTTCATTACCATTGGTTGTATCAATTGTACCAATTAAATTTAATTACTAACGAAAATTAAAAACAAATAATTACCATTGATATGGCATCATTTCAAAAAAATAATTACCATTAGTAAAAGTCATCACAATATTGTCAAAATCGTTAATATTTGGAAATATCTTTTGTTTTTTGTTATATGTATAGGCCCTTACCACAAGAAAACAAAAAGTCTATTTTAACAAAAGTTTTATTTTAAATTTCAAATTTTCAATACATTTTTTGAAAGTCGATTTTAAAAACAAAAACAATTTGTATGGAAATAAAATTAAAAGCTCATTTTAAATTTATTTTATTTTCTTGTGGTAAAGCTGATAGTGTTTTAGTTTTTCACATTTTATAAACAAAACACACGTTGATTGCCTTTGTATAACACAATATTTAAAATTTTTATTTGCTTTTTGTTTTTTGTCTTTAACATTTTCATATTTTTTTGAAAAACATACTTTGATGTTTAAATTTTCAACTTTTCAAAAAAACAAAAAATGTGCAAACCAATGGTTTTGAAACCAATTATATATAATTGGTGTTTTTCAACAATTGCTGCATTTCGTTACCATTAGTAATTATTTTTTCAATTAAAAAAATTTAATTACCATTAAATGGTAATGAAATTTTTTTCATTACCATTGATATCAACCAATGGTAATTAAATTTCAATGGTAATGAAAAATTCCCATCTATGATGGACGGGCAACATGCTGGAAAGCAGGGCAATTAACTCGAAGATAGGTGATGGTGAAGCGAGGAAAGTTGTTACAAGTGTTGGGTGCCAGATTAGGGCTAAGCTATTTTTAAGTAACTTTTAAGGGTTAATTTAATTTTGGCTACAATTAATTTTATTTATGTCATAAGTAACTCGATACCCGTTCGTTGACTTTAAATTCCATAATTATTAACGTAAATTTACTAGTTTGCAGAATTGCATTATTATATTAAATTGCATAGTTTGTTTTTTATTAAAGTAGGTCAGTTAATGAACGGGAAGAGTTAAGTAATATAAATATGATTGTTAAAAAATAAAATATTGTCTAATGAGTGAGCGGGCGACAGAAGTGCTGTCGCCTCGCAATGAAAACATGATTGTTTCATTTTTAGTTAGTCCCCCCACCGTAAGTATAACTCCTTAAATTTATTATAAGAATTGGGCGTAGGCCTGTAGATTGGAGCACGTCACCGCTCTGTGATCAAAGAGTGACAACAATAGGGTTTTATCTTTTTCCTTTTCAGCATATTAGAGATAAAGGATATTACTTCCCCAGAGGAATATCCTTTTTCTCAACAATGGCGCAGCCGGTTTTCGTCCTTGCTCCTAAGGACAGTTCCTTTATTTTTCAGGATTTTAAAGCATTCTGGAATTTTTGGTTATTTTGGTTTTCGTTCAATTTTTGTTCCTTTAAATTTTTTCTTTATTTTCCTGGTTCTATTTTATTTGTTTTGAAAAAATAAAATATTTAGAATTTTATTTTTACAATTGTTTAACTTAAATTTGAGACTTTACTTAGGTTTTTTTTTTATTATAAAAAAAAAAAAAAAAAAAGTTTTATGAAACTCAATTTTAAAGATGATTTTAAATTTAATTGGCGTTTCATTTTTTGCTAAATATCAGTTAAAGTTGGTTTTGAAAATTTTAAGTTTGTCAGTTTTTTTTGTTTGTTGCTATGTTCATTAAGTAGGTGTCATATTTTTTTTTTAATTGGAGTATCTTAATTGCATATTTTGAAAAATGAAATTTCTTAATTGTTTATTGTTTTTGGTTGGTAATTTGAGTAATTTTTTTGAATTCATATTATTATTATGGTTTGGTTGAGATGGTCATGGTCATTTCTTGATAATAATGCATTTTTATGTGGGAATATTTAATGGTAAAGGAGAGGTGGGGTATGGAGTCGGGAGTTTTCTCTAGAAGAAGAAAATATCTCGACGCTTCCGAATATTTTTAGTAAAAAGAGGAAAATGTCTCGGAATTAGTTTAAGTTAAAGCAAATTATGTGTTTATTTTGTTTGTTTTGTCACTTTTTTATGTTCGGTTTATTTTTAGTTTCTTCTTTGTTTGGTTACTAAAATATTTGAATTTTTTTTATCTTAACTTTCGTCTTAATTTGCCAATAGTTACGATTAGATATAAGCAGAACCGGTATGTCCGTAGGATATGTTCACGTTATGTTATGGGAGGGAGATACGGTAACTAATGATTTATCGTTCTCCGGATATTTTATATGTTCATGGGTGGAACATGTGTTCACGGATATTGTGGGACGCGGGTTTCAATTACCACGCTGAATATGCTCACATCAGAAATCTATGTTTAGAAATATCGAGTGAAGAATCTTCGGGGTTGGAAGCAAGCCTCTCAAGTTTCGCCCTGCTCAGTGCACCACGAGATGCATTGGGACGCCTGACCCCGGAGAGATATGGGAGCGTTTTCACCAACGGAATGGTGAAAAGCTCGAGGACTTTTGTAGTCAGGTTGATATTTGATGACTTAGGTAGTCATCATGATTATTTTTTTTAATGAAAACCAGGATGGCCAAGGAGTCATACCTGGATGGTTTTTGGTTCGACTCGGGAAAGGAGTCGTGCGTACTTAACAACGTGAACATTTTCCTTATGAAGATAAGGTTCTGGTTAGACTATGAATAAAGTGGTAGCACTAATTTTTGGCACGGGTTATATAATGGGTTGGTGGCATATTGGAGTGGCTGGGTTACATGCACGGGTTAACATGATCCGTCTCGGCATAGTCCTGCCAGATACTCCAGTAGGCTATGAATTTAGGTTCTCGGGATTCAACCGGTATTATTTTATAACTTCAGTAAAACAGCAAGCTTACGAATAGGGAGATAAATAACTACTTACCTATAATGAGTAAAATAAGTAGTTACTTATAAGGAATAAAATAAACAGAGTTTGAAATAACTATTCATCATTAGATTATTCGTTTCCGGGAAACTTTAAGCTAAAAAGGTAAAACAAATGTTGATTATTTCTGATTGGACTTAATTTCCCAAGTAAACTTGGAAATAAGTATTTATTTTTTCCATTCTCAATAACTAATTATTTATATTATTGCAAATAAGTACTTACATATTACAATATAAGCCACTAGTTGCTTTTTGGACGAAAGTAATTCAGTGGGTAATGAGTAGTTGTTATAAGTAATGTAATTGGCAGTCATTTCTTTTCACAACACATTACCTAGTTTTTGCTGGGTATATACGCACAGTTACATTGTAAGATTTTTTTTTTTTTTTTCCTTTGATTTCTTTCTTCCATTTCTTTTAGGAGATGTCTATTCGTGGTGGAACCATTAAATCGCTTATAAGGACCAAGGAAGAGAAAACATTTCTTTTCAAAAGAAAGAGAATATTTAAAAAAAAACAAGAAGAAAAAAAAAATTATATAAGAAAAAAAAAAAAAAAAATTATTGAAAAAAAAAAAATAATGAAAAAAGGAAAGAAAAGAAAATATATATGAAAAAAAAGAGATAAAAAAAAATATTTACAAACAAAATAGTATTAAAAAAAAAGAAAAAAAAAATTTTAAAAACAAAATATTATTAAAAATATGTAAAAAACCAAAATATATTAAAAAAAAATAAGAATATATGAAAAAAAATAAATAAAAAAAAAGAAGAATGAATGAATGAATAAATGAATGAAGTAGTAAAATAAATAAATAAAAAAAAAAGGAATAATAAAAATTGTATATAAATAAAAAAATAATAGTAGTTATTTTATTTTTATGAATATTTATATTTTTATGTTCAGCTTAAGATTTGTACATATTAAAATATGTAATAAGGTATATCTAGTTGCACACATCCAGAGAAAACATCCTCCTCCATAAATTTATGCCATCCGTAGTTGATTGCCGCAATGCAACGAGAGGGACTCTTAACCAGCAAAGAACAAACCAAGAATGACGTTTAGTGGCTGTAGCAAAGAACAAACCAAGAATGACGTTTAGTGGCTGTCTTGGATTAGCTCAAGTATCCTGTTATCGAAGCAATAATGTTGGACCCTAGCAATAACTTTATTATTATTTGAATCCACCCGTATGTTTCATTTAATGAGCAAATTTTCAAAAATAAAGGTGTTTCATATGAGAAATTGAAAAGATATGTGTATTACGTTAAAGAAAATAAAAATGGATGTCTACTCATTATTTATAATCTGCCGTTTGAAAATATTAAAATGCTGTTTTTGGAATTGTAAAAGAATAAACGCATTACGAATGAAGACAAAGTACAACCATACCAATACAAGATGTAGCCGTGCTAAAAGACTCTGATCGATCTGAAACATTTAACCTAAACCACAAGAAAAATGAGGTGGTGCCACCAGTAATACTTTTGGGAGGTGTCAACAAATCGGCAAAATTAGCACGGCTACAGCAGGCATTCAGCTAACAATATGCAAAGTCAATTACAATAACAGGTGAAGAGGATCTATAATGCAAGTGTTTCAAGCTACAGTTTGGCCAAGGAGCATCAGCATGCTGAAATCCCATTCTATAAAATTAATCAACACAGATCGAGTGCTGGAGAAATTCGTCGAGTGCTGGTGTTCAGACCGAGTTGCGGGAGTTGAACGATACGGAAATCGTTCCTGTTAAGGGGGGAGGGATGTTGGGTGCCAGATTAGGGCTAAGCTATTTTTAAGTAACTTTTAAGGGTTAATTTAATTTTGGCTACAATTAATTTTATTTATGTCATAAGTAACTCGATACCCGTTCGTTGACTTTAAATTCCATAATTATTAACGTGAATTTACTAGTCTGCAGAATTGCATTATTATATTAAATTGCATAGTTTGTTTTTTATTAAAGTAGGTCAGTTAATGAACGGGAAGAGTTAAGTAATATAAATATGATTGTTAAAAAATAAAATATTGTCTAATGAGTGAGCGGGCGACAGAAGTGCTGTCGCCTCGCAATGAAAACATGATTGTTTCATTTTTAGTTAGTCCCCCCACCGTAAGTATAACTCCTTAAATTTATTATAAGAATTGGGCGTAGGCCTGTAGATTGGAGCACGTCACCGCTCTGTGATCAAAGAGTGACAACAATAGGGTTTTATCTTTTTCCTTTTCAGCATATTAGAGATAAAGGATATTACTTCCCCAGAGGAATATCCTTTTTCTCAACACAAGGGCCACACCACAGGGCGAGTGATCTCTCCTCTCCTGTGGAATCTTGTAATAAACGAAATCCTCGAATCACTCAATGGAATGGGTATCAAGGTGGTTGCCTACGCTGATGACGTTGTCATCTTAATCAGAGGCAACTCATGGAATCAGCACTTAAGATACTCCTAACGTGGGCAAGGAAAAACGGTCTGAGAGTCAATACCGCCAAAACCGAACTCGTCTGGTTCACAAAAAGACTAAGATAGACAGGTTTGTTCTTTCCAAACTAGATCGAATCACCCTAGAACTATCTAATCTGGACTCAAATCTTTCATGGAAAAGGAATACAGAGGAAAGGATGAAAAAGTCGTTATGTGCTTTTTACACCTGCAGAAGAACTTTCGGAAGAAGGTGGGGTCTAAAACCCTATATTATACACTGGATGTATGGTGCGATAATTAGACCAATACTTACCTAAGGGCCCTTGTGTGGTGGAAAGCAGAAGATAAGAAATCATATCTCTGCAACCTACAGATGGTACAGCGACTGGCGTGCTTGGGTATCACTGGTGTTATTAGATCAGCACCCCAGGCCGGTCTGGAGGTGATACTAAAGATACAGCCCGTAGATATCTACATCAAGAGCGGCAAAATCGGCTCACAGGCTTAGAGAGTCGCAAATGCTTAAGCAACGCTCTTGGGGACACTCGACCATATTAAGTACGGTGGGCGGGACGGAATTAGAACAGAAAACCGACTATATCTCACCGCAGACGAACTTTGATAGGAACTTCGAGGTCCAAATACCAACTAGGGAAAACTGGGCGGATAATTTTTTTATTACGAGGAATGCGATCTGAATTTTCACGGACGGATCGAAGTTGGAGATGGGTCAGGTTCGGGGGTATACTCTGAATGCCTCGGAATCAGGGCCTCAGTAAGGCTCCTGAACAAGTGTAGTGTTTTCCAGGCCAAAGTTCTTGCAATTGACAAAGCCGCGCAGATGGTTATGACAATGGATTTATTATTTATGTGGATAGCCTTGCAGCTCTGAAAGCCTTAGAATCAAATACTGTACACTCGAGAATTGTTAGTAACTGTATACAATCCCTTTATCGAATCAGTCAGCACACAGTCAAGCTAATCTGGGTCCCTGGACATAATGGGGTCGATTGTAACGAATTAGCTGACGAATGTGCAAGAAATGGCTCTGTGTATCTTATATCTCGATTCCTATAGTGGAGTTGATGAACGAAATTGATAGGATATCGGAAAATAGGATGAACGATAGGTGGATATCACTGACCACGTGCAGGATATTTCGAACCATGTGGCCACTGCCGGATCCTAAGAGGACAAAAAGTCTTCTTACCTTTGGCAAACGGTTAGCCTATTAATAGGAGTACTGACAGGACACTGTATAATCGGCCAAATGGCCGCTCGTATGGGAATTCCTGATAGGGACTTTTGCAGAAGTTGTGGGGAAGTGGACGATGAGGAGTCAATGAAGCACTTGTTGTGCGAGTGTCCGGGACTGATGAAACATCGTCTTAAGTATTTGGGACAACGATTTTTTGATGACCTGGATTGCCTAAACAGTGTCCCACTGACATCTCTAGCGGAATATCTAAGGGAATCGGGGTTTTTTGAGAGGTAGAATTTTTGTATATCAGTGGGGAGTAGGGAAACAACTTTAAGGAAATCACAATGGGCCTTATGGCCTCCGAGTGAATTCTCCAAATTGGCGAACGCCCATACAACCTAAGCTAACATAGAATCGTCTCTTTTATATATATTGTAAGTTTTAGGCGAATCGGTTCATAAGGGTTGAGATACTTCGTAAATTACTTTAGTTTAGCAATACCTCTTTAATTAGGCACATTATTTTTGCTACCAGATTTGTATAAAGGTAAAATGAAGGAATCTTTCCATGCTCCCGAGTTGAAGTGATTTATTGTAAAGATGAGTCAAAGTTATATAAAGTAAATTGGAACATCGCTTAAGGATACAGCAAGGAACACCATTCAGACCTCCGAAATATGAACTTTTAAAAAATAGTAAATTTTTAAAACAGTTTGTTCTTTAATTGGTGGTATGTTTATAAACGAATATTTCAGAATAGTGTAAGTGTAATTTGTAGTTTTATTAAATTAAAGACTTTAGATCATTTCTTATCAAATAAGAGTTTTATGCTAAAAGTTAAAAAAAAATCTTTACAAAAAATTTAAATTTTTTTCCGAAACCAAAATTTAGGAGAAAATTTATTAAAAAATAGTTCACAAATTTTCTTAAGATTTAGTTAACCTTAACTTAAAAATAAGAAATTTTCTTTAATATGAGGAATAAAGTGCAGTTATAAATAGTTCATGTTTTTAAATGTTTAGTTAAACGGAATTCTTTAATACTATAAAAAAGTTCTTACTGTCAAAAAAATTTCACAAATCTATCTTTCTTTTTAGACATATTTCTTAAAAACATGTTTACACACTAATTAGTCCCTTAAGGACCCAACGGGGTCACGAGTCAACAGGGCCTGGACTTATGGGGTCCGACCCAAATGGGGTCTGGACCTAATCTAGTCCTCAAATGTGTATGAACTAATGTGTAATACAAATTTTGTGAGGGGGGTCAGTGGGGGACTTTGAGAGCACCTTCCCATTGCGATAAATATACCAAATGTTTCATTTAGTTAACAAAAATACAAAAAAACATGTAAGAAAAGTGTATTTTTTCAGATGTTAGTTCAGTTCTTCAAGGGGGAACTTTTTACCTCCCTGCCCGATTTTGCCCATTCACGAACTTAACCTGCCAATGAACATGAGACATATATGTGCCAATATTCAGGAGTCTAGCTGTTTTATTTTGGACTGCATTTTGTTATCTACAGACAGACGGACGGACGGACAGACGGACATTCACAGAATGTCTTAGAATCGATCATAGATCAATAATATATAATCATTACCATTTTTGCTCAAAATTTAGTTAATTATTCTATTTTATAGTTTACTTTTTTTGAGTACAAAGAGCGCTCTTTGGATATAAAAATAAACTGTGCTGCCAAAATCTTGATTTATTTTGTCTCAGACCATGTGCCATAAGTTGGTATTAGTAAGGCGTTTTTAAGAGGTTGGTGTAATTCTTCTTGGGGAAACTATTTTCCCCCTGGTCCAAGTTTGCCCATTTGGCAACTTAACCTGCCTATGACCCTAAGACAAATTCGTGCCAAACTTCAGGAGGATTACTCTTTTATTTTGGACTGCATCGTGTTATATAGAGACGGACCGATATTTATATTTTCCTGTCCCGAAATCAGGAAATTTTGGAATTTCTTTATGGTATATACCTATAGATACTTATTGAAGAGCTGAGTACTGGAAAAAAATTAAAAAAATGTTTGAGGTCATCTTCAGGGCGCAACCAGCGCTTAAAGTTTGCATCCGTAGTGCATTTGGTAAAAAAAAATATATATATATTTTTTTTGGTGCCAAAAGTTTCGTTAGGTAGAATACATTTAGGAAAAAATATTTATAAAATTTTCGTGGAGCAATTTTGGTCCAGCGCAACGTTTTGAAACTTCGAAGATTCATAATTTATTAAATATTTTTTTGTTAAGTTTTTGTACTGTTTTTTATACAAAAGCTTGAACATAAACTAAGTTTTATACAAAATCTTAAAAGAACTCTTAAAAACTCCGGTTTATACAACAACTTAAAAAAATATATAATAAATTACACCTTTTTAAAATTTAAAAACGTTGTGCTGGACCAAAATTGCTCCACGAAAACTTTATATTACCACGGATGCAAACCTTAAGCGCAGATTGCCTTGAAGATGACCTCCAAATTTTTTTTTTTTTTTTCTCGTAATCAGCTCGTTAATTAGCACCGTTCTAGGGGTATGCAAGAAAATTTTTCATTTTCGGGACACGCTTATCTACATACGAGTACTTTATGGGGTGTCCAACAGTGTTTCGTTGCGTTACACATGAAATGACACACATCCCTCTAAACAAGTTTAGGTTTTGTAAAAATGGTGACAAAATCTGGTAATGCAATTTCATTCCTCTTTATTTAGAACTTCAAAAATCATTAACACAAAAATCCTTGCTGATTCAGTTTTTGAGTTTTTGCAAAATAATTACACTGTTCGACAATAAAAATCTTCAATTAAATTTAAAAATTGATTTCTTTAGACTTTGCTCTCCAGATTCCAAATTTTCCATCCAAATTTTTGTATCACGTACCGTTTTTGAGATACTCGCTGTTAAAAAGTCAAAAATAATTAGAACTTTTTAAGGTCCGCTGTTACGTTGCTTCCAACAAATGGGAGTTGATTTCATATAAATCAGTCCTCCTGATTCCAAAACTGCAATCCAAATTTTTCTAGCATGTTCAATTCTCAAGATATTCGCATTGAACATTGAATCCTGGGACTCGACCGCGGCTTGACTGTCAGAATAGATGTTGACTGCGGTTATAGACAAGACATTGCAGCTCAACCAGTCAGCCATTTCCTTTATTGCCAGCATTTCTGCCTGGTAAACACTGCAATGATCTGGCAATCTTCGAGCCATGCTCAATCCAAGCTTTTCCGAATAGACTCCAAAGCCCACTTGTTCGTGCAGCCTCGATCCATCTGCGTAAACATTTATGGTGGCTCCACTTCCCGGAATGTCCTCTATCCAAGACTCCCTGGATGGTATCATAGTGGTAAAGTGGTGCTCAAAAAGGCTCATACAGGGAGCACAGTCCACATTTTGTGGTGTTGTTATCTTCTTCAAGATCGCGCTATGGCCACAATCGCTGCTCCTCCATTGCAGCGTGCTATTAAGCCGAATTGCCGACGTAGCCGCATACTGCCTTCCCAATATGTCCAATGGTATCCGGTGAAGGAGGATTTCTAATGCAGCCGTATATGAAGTACGAAGAGCACCAGTGATGCACACCGACGCCATTATCTGTACCTTCGTGATAAAGACACAGTTCGCTTTTGTTTCTAAAGCAGGCCACCAGAAAATGATTCCATACAGCAGAATTTGACGCACCACTGCTGTATAGATCAAATGCACAACTTGAGGGCTAAAAAAACCCCATCGTTTTCCAATGGGCCTTTTGCAGGAATATAAAGCAATCGTTGCTTTTCTCATCCGTTCCTCAATATAACGCCTGAAATTCAATTTCCTATCTAGAAATACTCCATCTAAGAAGGTGATTTCAGTGCCGTCCAGGGAAATAGGTTCAAAAGCAGAAACTTACTTTTCCTTGTAAACAAAACAAGCTCTGCTTTACTTGGATCAACTCCCAGACCACAGTCTCCTGTTCATTTAGACAGATTTTTCAGAGAACCCTGAAAAATGCCCCTAAATGGTGGCAGATGCTTCCTCTTTACCGCTATCGCGACATCGTCAGCATATGCGACAACATGACAACCACGTGCTTCTAGAGATAGCAGCATTGAATTCAGTGCCAGGTTCCAAAGCAGCGGCGAAAGAACACCTCCGTGTGGTGTGCCCATATTGACAAATCCAGATATGACGGACGCTCCCAATTCAGACGTTATACATCTATTCGCAAGTAGGTTTTCCACCATTAAAACGATCCCACGCTTCACTCCCAGACCAGACAATGCGAAAATTATCGAGTCTGGGATGATATTTTATGTTAATGAGATACAACTTTCTTAACCCTATTTATACCGTTTGGAAAGATAGGGTTGGATGTGTTTGCTAACGTGTTTGCTTTACGCCAGCACACATTGACTATAAGATCCGTTGTTACATCACGGTGGATTACTAAATTTTTCAATTCTAAAAATTTTTGTTTTAAAATTTAGCAGCTAAGTCTGCTCTTAGTTGGCAACCATGTTTAACTGTCACATTAGCTTGTATTTTTTTTACTCTCTGTTATCAATTCTAATTTGACGCATATGCGTCACTTTGATATCTGGTTAGAATAACTATACTCTCAATTTCCCTCTCTTTTACAGCCTCCACTTTTATGTTCTATCAAGTGTTTTCTTGTTCATATTTTATATATTGCGTGAGTTTACATGTTTTTCTTGTGTATGTTAGTGTTGTCAATGTAAAATGAGTGTCTTAGCATGAGAGTCTCTTGTATCAGGCATGTGTTTTTTTTGTAGCTGTTGCGCTGCAGTTTTGAGTATGCCTATGCGGAAATTGCCGTTAGTTCGGTTTTAGCTCTGAATCGGTATTGACGGTCTCTAAGCGGAATTACGCGCAAATTTTTTTTGAAAAATTTTTGCTAACACTATAAATAGCAAAAAAAGCATCACAACAACTGTATGATTATAGTTATATTGTCACCTATTTTCAGCGAGGATATTTTTAAAAAAATTTTCCTCTTTACGAAAAAGAAAACAAAATAAAAAGAAGAAAATTTAATAATAGTGAAAAGGCAAAAAAAAATAAAAACGTGATAAAACAAGATTTTAATTATAAAAAAAAAATAAAAAGTTCAATTAAGTAAAAAAATTTAAAAATATTTCATTGTAATAATCAAAATTCTTAAAAAAAATAGTTGAAATTTTTGCAAAATTGCAAATGTGTATGTCATTTATCTAAAAATTATTAAGTGTTCGTTAATGTTTACGGTTTTACGTTTGCTTACGAAGAAAATTCAGAGCTTTTTTTTGTTGATAACTTTAACCGTTAAATTCGTCGTCTTCGAGGTCGTTTTTTGCGTTATTCTAGCTGTGCGTTAAAATCATTATCGTCGTTACGAAGTTTTATAGAATCAAGTGCGTGTACAAAAAAAAAAAAAAAAACAACAAAAAAAGTGAAAGAAAAGAAAAATAAGCATATTAAGCCAACAAAAAGTTTGTTAATTCCAAAAATTTAATAGAAAAGTAAAAGTTCTTGTTGTCGACAACTACCTAAATACTCAGAAGTGAGAAATAGTAGCTAAGTGGCAACTAGCTGGCTTAGCACTTTCATTAAAGGAAAAACTAATTTTCCTACTAAATTTTGTTTTGATGTTTTTCATATTAAAACAATAAAAAAGAAAAATCGCAAGAATTAAATTAAGTGAGACACAAGTGTTTATAACGGTTTTCTATACACACAGACATATACTAACACAGAGTAGTCGTATCACGTTTATGGGTCTTAATTAGCACCAAAGATAGTTTCAGCTGATGTAAGCATTAAATCAAAAAGGATCCTCTCCAGTGATGTCAGATGTAGAAATTTTAGCATTTTTGTAGGGATTTATTTTTTGTACTCCCATCCACAGATATCGGTTTAGGAGACAATATAGCGATGTCCGTCCGTCTGTCTGTGGAAACCAAATCGGACGAGGGGAAAATGTTTTCTCTTGTCTCTCCATGTATAACGCATTCAAATATTGATATAGGGAATATTATAGCGATGTCCGTCCGTCTATCTGTGGAAACTACTATGCAGACCAAACCAAAATACCTCTACACATGAAGTTTGGCACGAATTTGTATTTAGGCAATCGGACTAGGGGAAAAAACCTTTTAATCGACATAAGCAGAACCCCATTTTTACATATTTTTTTTGTACTTTTGTTTGGAGAATAAAACATTTTTATATATGAAGAAGTTCAACGTGTTGCATTTGGAACAAGGTGGTTAGGAAATTATATTTTTCTTTGTGGGCGTGCATGTGAAAAATAATTTGATTAATTTATATGTACGGAAACTAGAAACAAAGTGGTCTGATTTCGATTAATTTTGGAGTGATGATTTACGAATACCAAATACTTTCAAAATGGATTGATTTTTATTCGGATAAAGAGAGCTTAAATTTTCAAATTTTTTCAAATTAAGTGATCACACCTTAGGTTAGGTTGGACGGGCGTCCGCCATTTGGAGAATTCACTCGGAAATCATAAGGCCCATTGCGATTTCCTTAATTCAATTCCCCTACTGCCCCTCTGATACAAAAGTTATATTTCTTAAACCACCCCGATTCTCTAAGGTATTCTGCTAGAGACGTCATTGAGACACCGTTTAGACAATCCAGGTCATCAAAAAATCTTTGCCCAAAATGCTTGGGTTTATACCCGGACATTCACATAACAAATGCTTCGCAGAAGGTGGTGCTGGTGGGTATATTACGGGTAATGGAGAGTAATGGAGAGTATAATTTACAAAATATTGGCCTAGCTAGGCTTAAATATTGGAGTTACAAAATGTGAATACAAATATTGTACATTAGAATTCAAACAAAGAGTTCCAAACAATTGTCCTGGGTAACCACATACAATTTTTTAAAAATGTATTGGAATAAAAAAGTGATATTTTTTTATGATTCACTCATATGTTGTTGCGATGCCCTTTGCTGGGCGCCGAAAACCCAAACACCAAACACTGTTAAATTATTTAGAATGACTTTTTGAATGTACAGCCAACTAGCAAACTTTCATATTACCATCAATATCTAAGATTTAATATTTTTTAGTAGCTCCCCCATCAATATTTCCATTTTTAGTTTATATTAAAAAATGTGTGTTATGGTACCATAATTACCAACCAATTATTTTTTTTATTTTTGTGATTTTAATTGAAATGTAAATATTTTTACGTGGCTACAGAGGTGCTGTTTAAGGGCCCCTTGTTGGGCGCCATTTATGTTGGTAAAAAAAACATGTCTAGCTGCACTATAGCCGTTTAAGGTGAATGTAAGATCATTTACAATGACTTATGGTTGTGTAGAAAACTAAAACGTATCAAGAACATAGATTTCAGATTTCAACGTATCCGATTTTCGTGATAGTTTCTATAATCCTAGCATATTCATACGAAAATCTGCGCACATTAGTAAGATTTATTAAAACAACTTCACGAAAATTATGTGTAATTTACTAGGTCCGACTAGGAAAAATTTCCCAAATTTTTCTGACCCATGCTTACTGCATATTTGTGAAGCTACTTACTTATCTTAAAATTATCACTGACATTTTACTTTTGATTGAAATTAATAAGTAAAGTTTTTTTTTGAGTTAATTAATTTAAAGAGTTCGGGAATTATTTTTAACGATTTTCACAGTTTCTATAGCAAAACTCCGTTCTGGGCGCCAATTGTGTTGTTTGCCGGTAACTGCACTAACCTCCGTAGCACCGTTTACTAAGACCGTAAAATATTTTGACTTACACACAGAAAAATAAATTACCAACTGAATTTTTCAGTTGTATCAACACTAAATTCAGTTGCTCCTACTACATTTCGATGTGGCAAACAAATTTTGTAGTTGTTTCAATTAAAAGACTGTTGTATTAACAATATTTAGTTGTAACTGTCGATATTCAGTTGTTACAACCTAAATACAAATGCATCAATCGAATTTTCGTTGCAACAACTGATTTTCAGTTGGAAATTAGCAAATTTTTTTCTGTGTGTACTTTTTTTGTTGTGCGTCAAACTAGAGCTTACTTTAAATTGAGTTTTTTGACTTGAAAGACATAAATACGATTTAAGTAAATAATTTTTAAATAACTCACACTTTACACAAATTGAAGTTTTATGCCCTAAACTTAAAATTGACAACTTATTTTTGATTGAAATTAGTTATTATAGATTTTTAAGTTCGTAATTTTTTTGGGGTTTTTGTGACAAAGCCCCGTGTTGGGCGCCAATTGTGTTGTTTACCGGAAACTGTGGTACCCACCGAGTTCCCGTTTGCTGGGAACGTAAAATGATTTTAAATGACTTTGTTTTGTTGTGTATCAAACTAGAGCTTACGCAAAACTCAGATTTTAGACTTAAAAACGATTTAAGTATTTTTTTTTAATAACTCCCACCTTGCACAAATTGAAATTTAATGCCTTAAAATTGAAATTGATAACTTATTTTCATTAAATTAATTATTATAGTTTTGTTAAGTTAATTCAGTGAATTTAAAGTGTTCGGGATTTTTATTTTTCACGGGTTTTCCGAGTTTCTATAGCAAAGCCCCGTGTTGGGCGCCAATTGTGATGTTTACCGGAAACAGCTCTAGCCTCCGAAGCAACATTTACTGGGATGTTAAAATGATTTTAAATTACTTTTTTTTTTGTTGTGAATCAAACTAGAGCATAATAAAAATGAGATTTTTTTACAGGGTTTACGAATTTCTGTAGCACAGCCCCGTGTTGTGTTGACTGGAAACTGTAGTACCGTCCGAAGCGAAACTAGAGCTTGTGTAAATTTAAGACTTAAAGATATGTGTAAATTTAAGACTTAAAGTTATTTTTAAATAACTTGCACAAATTAAAATTATATGACTTAAAATTAGTGTTGGCAAATTATTGTTTATTGAAATTAATTACACTGTACAACAATTTCAAGCTTTGTACAAAATTACGGGATTCCGACGATTGACCCTGGTAAAGTAGACCAAAAAAAAAAACTATACGTGTGTCGGCGTTTTAAAAAATTACATCAGAATGAGAGATGCGCGCGTGTAACGAATTTTTCGTGATTCACGTGATTCAAGCGTGATCGTGAGTGATTATTTCGTGAGCGTGAAAAATTGAAAACATAATTTTGTGCGTGAGCAATATTTTTATTTCGTGAGCGTGCGTGAGTCAAAATTCACTCACGCGCCCATCTCTAATCGGAATTTTATTTTAGATATGGTTAAAGTTCCCTGCTTTGGCCTGTTCTTGCAGCATATCGGTATATAAAACTAGGTTTTCTTTAGATCTGAGGTTTAAGTTATCTTCAGCAACTTTGTAGAAAATATTATGGCAAATACTTTTGTGAAATATATTAACTGGGTAATTCCAAAAATTTTCGCCCCACTGTTCGGAAACATGCCTTTGGACGCCACTGAGAATTTGGCTCATAGATATCCACGTTTATATGAGATATGTTGCATTTTTGGATTTTCAAAATTTGCTGTAGTTTTCAAATTATCGCGGGTCAAAGTTCGACTTTTTTAGCAAAAGTCAGAAAAATACATGACGTTTAACGTGCTCTAACTTTTTAACTAGTAATCCGATTATCACATGTAATGGCTCATATGAAAGCTTAATTCTTCTTCTTTAAGGAAATATTTTCAAAAGCATACGGTTATTTTTCAGAAGTGTTGCAAAAATTCAAAAACATTTTTTTTTTGCGAATATTTAAAAAAACACATCTTCGATTTTTTTAAAAAAAAGTTTGGTGATAAACAATCCTGTTTTGTACAACATATCCAAAATTCAGAGTGGGATCCCAATGGGATCAAAAAATATTCTGGTTTTAGTACGAAGTTCTTAAATTTTACCTTAGAAAATTAAAATTTTATGTTTCTTCAATATAAAAATTTAAATTTTCAAAGAAAATTATACTATTAAAATTTTGAAAAACATTCAAAACATTAGAAATTTAAATTTTCTAAGGGAAATATATGAGAACCTCGTACTTAAAACAGAATAGTTTTTGATCCCATGGAGATCCCACTCTGAATTTTGAATATGTTATTCAAAACATTGTTATTTTTCACCAGAATTTTTTTAAAAAAAATCGAAGATGTGTTTTTTTAAATATTCGAACAGAAAAAATGTTTTTGCATTTTTGCATCATTTCTGTAAAAAAAACTGTGTTATTTTAAAAATATTTTCTAAAAGAAGAACCCCAGCTTTCACATGAGCCTAAATTTGTGAAAATCGGGTCATTGGTTAAGAAGTTACAGCTCTTTAAACGTGATGTATTTTTCTTACTTTTGCTTAAAAAGTCAATCTTTGACCCGCCATAATTCGTTAAATACACCAAATGTAAAAAAACGATATATGGTACATATATCATATTTATGAGGGCTATCTATGTGTCAAGGCTCAAATTAATCTGAGACACCATTTCCAAAAATGACTAAAATTTGAGCTAAATTTTCTGGAATGGCCCAACTCTCTTACTCCCCATAATAATGGTATTTGTGGCTCTTTTCTAATAAATTTTATAAAACACCACTAAAAAGGCCAACATTTTTGTAGAACATTTCGTCACCGCCCTCCCCCTCTTTCGGGGAGTTTTTTACGATATGTTAGAATAGAACCGAAAAATTCCGTTATGAGGGATAGTTAGAGGGTTAACATATTCCAGAAAAATATTTGCCATTCTATTTTTTACAAAGCTGTTGAACATACCTTACACCTCATATGTAAAGAATACATCGTTTTACATACCGATATGCTGCAAGAACAGGCCAAAGCTGGGAAACTTAAACCGTCTCTAAAATAAAATTCCAATGTGGTCTTTAAAAACGCCGACACACGTATCGATGGAATCCTGCAATTTTTTTTAATGTTGTACTGTGTTATTTATTATAGTTTTGTTTAGTCAATTCAGTGAAGTTAAAGAGTTCGGGATTTTTTTTTTACGGGGTGTCCTAATTTCTGTAGCAAAACCCCGTGTTGGGCGCCAAATGTGAAACTGCTATTCTCCGAAGCGCCGTTTACTAGGGCCGTAAAATGATTTTGAATAACTGCTTTTGTTGTGTATCAAACTAGAGCTTATGTAAAATTGAGATTTTAAACTTAAACACTTTAAAAAAGAAATTTTGTGAAAAAAAATTTGGTGAAAAAAAAATTTGTGAAAAAAAAAATTTTGATAAAAAAATTAAAAAAAAAAAAAAATTTGCTTAAAAAAATGCTTGGTGAATTTAAATTTTCGATAAAATAAAATTGGCGTTAAAAAAAAGTGTGTGAAAAAAATTAGTTTGACTTGCTTAAATGACATTCAAGTCTCATGTGACTACAGTAAAATGTTCCAAGATGATCGAGTGTTCTTATACTATATATTCGTTCATAACTTTTAAACCGCAAAACCGGTATTGCTCAAATTCAATACTAAACTTCGTGAGGCCTTAACAAGCACTTATTTTGCAAATAGAGTCATCTCTGTGCCATATTTAGGTCGTGATTATAATTTAAACAGACAGACGGTCATATCTAGATTGACATAAACTCATTAAAGGATCAGGATAGTTTGAGAGGTCCCAGATCTATATTTTGATAAGTTACAAACTGAATAAAAAAGGGGGTAAACAAAAATAGATTTTTTTTTAAGAAATTGGTGGAAAATTTTAAAAATTCTGTCTGGCATCACTGAATTAATCCTTAATCAGACATGTGTGTGTGCGTTAGACACTAAAAACATAGAAATACAGTAAATATAAATATACAAAAAAAAAAACAATAGCATACGCAAGCACAAGTTAGAAAACATGAACTAAAATTGAAATAAAAAAAATAAAAAAATATATAAAAATACGGTCTTGGTCACCAGGCCCCGACCAAGCATCCTAGCTAGCACGTCCACTAACACCCACCCATATGTTTGTTAATTCATACATACATTCTCTTACATAAACATTACTTTCTACTGAAATACTGTATGTGTAGTGGTGTACAAGTGTTTTCTTGAATTATTACAAGTATAAGAGGGTGCTGGCATGTGTATTGGAGTGTGTAGTAAAAACAGACCCCCACATGAGTCGATGATTCCTTTTTATAATGATATGATGTGTGTTTTTTAGTATTGGTGTAGTATAGAGGAATATTATGCGTTTGTTGCCAAGGATATATAAGAAAAAGAAAAATATCACATTAAAATTTATCAAAGAAAAAGGCGTTTTTTGATTTTAATGGTACCACTATTTCACAAACTTATAAATCATACATTTTCAAAAACGTTAAAAACAACACTATTCTACTATTACAACTACGACTGCTACTTGTAGCACGGTCATTGGCCCCTTTTTTTATGAACAACCAAAAACAGCATACAAATTGCTCCACTCTACTTTCAACTATTGTTACAACTGAAAAATAAAAAAAATATAAAACTATAACTGCCCTATGGCTCTTCTTTCATCTCTGTGACTCTACTACTTATTCACCAATTTTAAAAAAAAAACTGAAAAATAAAAGTAGAAAAAAATACATATAAAAACAAACAAATAATGTTGTTATCCTAAAAAAACGGACACTAAAAAGGAATTCTTAATAAAATGTCAGAAATGCCAACAGCATCGACATTTCAATTTTAAATGTTTTCTCAAAAACAAAAAAAAACACAAATATACAAAAAAAATCAAGAAAAGACAACCAAATTGCTATGCTGCTAAAGGAAAAGTTTACTTAATAATAAAAAACAAAACGAAAAAAAACTCACATAATAAATACAAAAACTTAATAAGGATTTTAACAAGTGGAGCAAAAGCCCAAAAGAAGGAACAGTTTTGTTCAAAAAATAAAAAAAAAAATTAAATAATGTTTTCATCAACACAAATCATCAAAAAACGCTCTTAGCGTTAAACAAAATTATTCAAAAATAATACAAAAACCAAATTAAATAACAAAAAATAAATTTTAACAACATCATCTTTCTACTGTACTCTTAAAACATTTCAATAATAACAATTATATTATCTTTTTTTTTAACAAAAATTCCAAAAAACAAAAAAAAAAGTAGATCCCTTTTTTCATACAATCATTAAACTCTTCTTTAGTCTACTTTACTTGGTTTGGTCTTTAGTAAAAATGGAATTAAAAGATCCTTTAAAAACGACATACAGAAAGTTACAAAAAAATTGTTGTGTTGCTGCTCGCAGCAATATATGTCAACATTGTCATCGTCTTTATCATGAAAAATATCAACAACAACACCAGCAACAACATCATCATCTTCAACAACAACAACATCATCATGAAAAGCAGCAGCAACAACAGCAACAAAGGCAACGACATTCACAACAACAACAGTATCAGCATCATGCAACAGCAAAAACATCATCATCATCAGCAACAACAGCACATTGGATTAAAAATCTTCATTTTGTCTGGTTTGGTAAGTGCAACAACCAACACTTGTAATGCATAATTTCAATTTTTATAATTTTTTTTTTTTTTTCAATTTTATTTTTATTTTTCGTTTTGTTGGATATTTTTTTTGTATCATGCATTAAAATAATTATTTTTGCATATTTCCTTCGTTTTTTTATTTTTTTGTTGCTCATCTTTATGTTGTATTTTTCTTGTCGTCTTGTAAACAAAAATTATTGTTATGAGAGGCTGCAACAAGAGTGAAAAAAAAAACCCTGAGCTGTTTCATTATGTTGCATTAATTGTATATCATTTTCACTATAAATTGGGTTGGTGTATTAAATTTCCAGATCATTTGAAAATTTAAGTACTACTTGTTTGTCTAAAACGTTTTGCACTTAAAAGAGAAGCTACACTCAAAAAAAAATCTTGTTATTTTTATTTTTTGCTACCTCCTATTTGACAAGAATAAATAGTAAATTTACAATAAAATTGTAAATTTACATTTTTTTGAGGAGGTTTCGTGACTTAACAAGATTTTTTTTAATTTATTTAGAATTACCATATAATTACAAATCATATACTAATTTTACCTAACCGAGAACAGGTAACAATGACCTTCGTCTCGTTGTAGCTAAACAGACCAAAGCCTATTGTGGGAATCGAACCCATAAGCTAGCGCGCTACCAACTAGCCTACTGGGGCGCCTCTAGAATTTCCTTGTAAGTTTTATTGTGTTAAAAAATTTGTAAATTTACAATTTTATTAGTAAAAATCTTGTAAAATTACGAAATGCCTCGTAATTTTTACTAGGAATTCTCGTAAAAACTAGATTTTTTGCTACCTCCTATTTTACGAGAATTCCTAGTAAAAATTACGAGGCATTTTGTAATTTTACAATATTTTTACCAAAAAAATTGTAAATTTAAAACTTTTTTAGCGGAATAAAAATTACAAGAAATTCCAGTGAATTTGCTAGATTTTTGTAAAATTGGAAATTTGCAAAATTACAAAAAAAAATTTAAAATTTAAAAAAAAAAAAATGTAAATTTCGATCGAAAATTTTTTGTAAAAAGACAAAGAAAACTGTCAGATATTGGTAAAATGGGATTACTAGACCTTTTCTAGTAATCTGACAAGGTTTTTTTTTTGTGTAAAACCTAGTTTATAGTTTATATAAAGACTAGTTTATAGGAAGAACAAAGTTACTTTTTACTTGAAAGTAAACCTTAGGCACAATCTCGAAAAACTGGGACTTAAAGAATATTATATTTTTATCTCCAATCTCATCAGAAACACTTCAATCTTGTAAAGTGGGAAAAGAGAGGGACATATAATTTTTGAAAGTTTTCACTTTATGATGTAAAGTAATGTAGTCCACGAAAGGCCTTAGAAAACTTAGCTAACTCATGGGTGGTCCGAGTCAGTTTTAACCTAAAAGTATGTTTTTTTTTTTATTTTTGAATATCACGAATTCCACCAAAGAACACAAAAAAAGACGTAAGAAAGTTATAGTCGGTCAAGACCGATCATATGATACCCTACACCAGTGTTTTCCGGAAAATGGGTCCCAAGGCCAAACATGGACCGATTGGATCCGTCTTTTGTTAGATCTTTATTTAGTGTAGAACACACAAAGATCAAATTTTAGTGGAATTGGTTTATTTTTTTGTCAATAGACCGATTTAACTGAATATCGGTAAAAATTTTTATATGGGGGACTAAGTCCAAAAATGGTACAATTATATTCCGATTTGATTAGATTACTAAATTACACGTTTAACACCCAAAAATACAATTTTTATCAAATATTTCCATTTCAATGAATTTTGAGGGATTTATGTGAATATCGGGTGGGTGGTTTGTATGGGGACTACCAGAAGGACTGACCCGATTCCTTTGAAACTAGGAACGAAGAATCGTGCATACAAAATTTTATTACCTTATAAATATCAAAGCGATATCTATTATAATACGGATATTAGAGTCATTTAAGCCGAATTCAAAAGGGGGCGTTTGTATGGGGGCTAGGTCTTAACATGGACTGATTTTCTTCAATTTCAATAGGCTTCGTCCTTGGGCCAAAAGATGCTTAAGTTTCAAATTTCAAGTCAATTGATTGAAAATTGCGACCTGTATCGTGCTTAAACCGATAGATGGACAGACGGACGGACGGACATCGCTAAATCGAATCAAAAAGTCATTCTGAGTCGATCGGTATACTTGAGGGTAGGTCCAGGACCAATATTTCGGGTAGTTACAAACATCAGCACAAACTCAATATACCCTGTACAACAGAGTGGTGTAGGGTATAATTATTTTTCTGACCTTAGGTGTATTAATTTTCTTTATTTTAACAGCATGCATTTCTTTAAAGCCAGCTAAACATATCCATTTTTAGTTTTTTATTTAAATTAAAAAAAACGCGATTTTTTCGCGAATTTTATTTTCTTCAAAAATTTAATAAATCATAAAAGTATGATAACTTGAAGAGCCATGTCTTCTAAAGTATTTATCGGAATTCTACCAATCAAAAAGCATTCGACTCTAACAATCGTCCTTTTTTATACAAATGAACTCAAAAAAAATATATTTTTTTAAAACGTACGTTTTTGACGCAAACACAATTTTTAGATGCATTTTTCAAAACTTTATCCCCCTTCGATTTTTCTGAAACCAGCATAAATCGAATGAATAACATTTTTTACATAACTAAGTGCATCTTTTTTTGGGACTTTGGGTTTTTCCAACTTTCGTAATTTCTTTAAAAACTACTTATGAGATTTTTCAATACAAAAAATAAATTTTATGTTTATTCTGTTTTATTCAAAAAAGTATGCAACTTTGAAGAGCCATATCTTTGAAAGCATTTATTTGATTTTTACAATTCAAAAAGCATTTGACTCCAACAATTTTCCTTTTGTATATAAATGCACTCATAAAAAAATGCATTTTTGGTGCAAATGCAATTTTTGAATGCATTTTTTAAAACTTTATCCCCCATAAATTTTTTTGAAACCATCATAAATTGAAAATATATAATTTTTCGATTCACATATATCGACTTAATAGATTTTGACCTCCTAATTCCAATACTTTCAAAATTTTTGTAGCATACACTGTTTTCGAGATATTCGCGTTTGCAGATTCCAAGAACCTTACTTACTGTTGTTCCACCGTAACGATTTCTAAAGTCGGTAACAACAAACTTTATAGTTATTGGACCTCCTGATTCCCGGGAATCCCGGGAAATTTTCTTTATTAATATAAATCATAAAAAACATTAAAATTTGACCAACCTTTTATTAAACACAGTTTTATTACAGATAAACAAGTAATAAAAACATAAAAAATCAAAAAATAAAAGTTAAAAATCCTGAAATACAATAAAACAAAACAAAAAAAAATATTGCAACTTTTACCCCAACAAAAAATCGCAAAAAATAGCTAAAAATCGCAAAAAACTTTAAAACTGCGTTATTCAAGCAAAAACTAATATAGTTGGCAGCACTTTTAATATTTGTTCTGGAAATGTAAATTCTAGGTTCAAAATTTTTATATTTTGTTGACAGTCTTAGCAAAATTATCATTAACCGACGTATGTATATTTCTTGACTTTTTAAGTTTTTTCATGATATTGTCATACTTTTTACACTTGGTCAGTTTTCCTATGAATATATATTTGCACTGTTCTTCCAAATAGAAAAACTACAAATGTAATTATACCTGTATGTAAAAAAAAATATTAAAAATTAAATTAAAATAAAAGTTTTTTATGTAAAATGGTTTATTTTATAAAATTCCCGGATTTCCCGGGAAAAGTTAAAAAAAATCCCGGGAATTCCCGTCAGTCTTTTCCCGGGAATTCCCGGGAAATCCGACCCGGGAATTCCCGGACCCCAAACACTAGTTATATTGTACCCAAATCTACTAATTAGTTACTTATTTTAGTATCTTCAAAGTCTAAAATTAGAAATTTTTTGACTAATATTAGTTAAAAATTTTAGTATTGGTTACCAATTTCTGCACTAGGTCCTTTTGGACTAAAATTAGTTAAATTTTTAGTATTGAATACCCACACTCAAAAAATTATGTTAGTAAAATCAACTGAAAATGTCAGTTAAAATAACTACTTTGTAAGTTGTTTTGGGGTCAACTACTTTTTCAGTTAAATCAACTAACAATGTTAGTTATTTTAACTGACAAAAAACAACTGACTTATGTAGTAAAAACTACTTACATTTGTAGTCAAAACAACTAAAATGTAGTAAAAAAAAATATATATATGAGGAGTTCCGGCTAAGAGTTAAATTTTGAGGTAAAAAAGATGTGATTTTTGTTTTGATGGCACATCGATGAAAGCTAGCATAAATATTAGAAGCTATTTAAGAATAAGAAATTCGTTCGCGTCAATTAAATCGCGCAAGGGGGTCAAAAGTTATGGCGGTTTTAAGATTTAGCGGTTTTAAAAAATCTTAAAAATATTTTAAATATTTTTTTTCTACACATTTGTTGCATGCGTTATTAAAACATGCCAGGATATATCATTTCTTCTAAAATATATGATATACATTTAACCCTTTAATGACCAAACGATTTAAAAAAAATATATCTAAGTACCTAAAATCGCGATTAATTCGCGGTAGAAGAAAAGTTTCACAATTTTTTATAACATATTTAGGCAATGCGCGTTGGTTTTACTGAAAAAAAAATCACGGAAAATCGTATCATTGTACCAGTGTTTAAAAAAATCGGTGATGCTTTTTTATAACAAGAAAATTTAATATGGTCCAAAAAATCTATAGTCATCAAAATTTTTTAACCCGCCTCTGATTTTATGATGACACATCAAGTGGGCTTTCATTTAAAAAAAATTTCATCCGATTTCGTGTAAAGCCTTGAATGTGCCAGATCAAAACAGGTTTAGATAAAATCATCGCGCTTTCCGCTCAGAATGGCTTAAAGTAAAAAGTCAAAAAGCAAATCAGTTCTTCTCGTTAAGGCACGTCTTTTGGTGTATTAAAATGAACATGATGCATTAATTGCTACTAAAAAAAATTGGAAACAGATTTGCAAATTTCGCACAATTTTCAAAAATGCCATAAAATTTTTGCAATTTATTTTTTATAAACCCGCCAGTGATTTTTTTATGTAAACTCCTAAAAAACTCGGTTTACGCAAGAGTCCACCAAATTTCGAATGAAACCGCGAATGTGCCTCGCGAAAAACTGGTATTTTAAAAAAATTACGTTTTTTCTTTCGAACTTTGATCTGCTGAAACTCCTTAACTATTCGTGGCACATTAACGGGATTACTTCCAAAATGTTAAGAATTACAACAGCTACCAACTCAAATTTTTTCATTTCATAGAGGGTCCGAAATCCGTGATCAAAAAACCTCGAAAATTTAAAAACTCTTAATTTTTGGTTTCAAAACTTAACCGTCTTATAACTTCTTACCAAGCGATGAAACATCTATCAAGCCAATATTAAAATAATCTTTTATATGTACTGACTTTGTGTTATGCCGGAAAAGATTGAAATATAAGGAGAACTTAAAAAAAATGCGAAAGAAGGTAAAAACTATGTATTATTTCAAGCCATTTTTATCGATTTTTCAATTTTAACCCTCTGTAACTTTTACGGATAAAGTGGGGTAAGCCTTAAACATTGCTCAGTGATGGTTCAAGGTCTTGTTTACTCAACTGCATTTACAGGTTTTCTAAATTCCAAAAACTGCCGGTTTTTTTAAACATTTATTTCAGTTTCACTGAGTTGAAATTTAAAAAAGATTTCATGATATAAATAATTTTTTTTTTCAAAAAATTTTTCAGAAAAAAATTGAAGACCAAATTTTTTCAGTTTTTTTTTTTTTTTTTAAAAGTCGTGAAATAAAAACGAAAATTTATTTTTATTTTTTGGAAAAAAAATTTGAAAATTTTTCAGAAAAAAATAAAAATAAAATTAACTACTTTAAATAACTGTTACTACATCACAGTACTTTTTTGTCAGTTATTCAAAAAAACTACTTAAAATAACTAACAGAAATAGTTGTTTGACATTTTTCATACAAAAACAACTGACTTTTTAGTTGAAAATAACTAACTACTGTAAAATATACAAACAACTAACATGTAGTAACTTACATAATTTTCTGAGTGCATGTTTTTTTTTGGGTGTACATAAATTGGACCTCGTGATTCCAAATCCGCAGTCAAAATTTCTCTATAGCTTTTCGTTTTCAAGATATTCGCGATTGAAATTTAAAAAGATGCTATTTATAAGCGTTGTTGTGGCTCCACTGTTATATATTATTTCGTTAATGCCAAAAACTAAGGGTGCACAGAAAATAATATTGAAAACCCAATTTGAGTAATCACTTGTTTAAATTTAAAAAAAAAATATGTAATTTTTTAATTGACGCAATTAAAAATGTATCAAAAACTAAAAAAAAACAAGTGAGAGTGTTAAATTCGGCTGTGCCGAATCTATTATACCCTCCAACACGTTAAAAAAAAAACAGGGACGTCTTTTTTTTTTTTTGGGGGGGGGTACATCGGTGGGGCAACCTTCCTGGATCCAACTTCAAGACTTCGAACTTCTTTTGACATAAAAATGTTTCGTTTGCTAAGCAAATGTGCAAAAAACCTATAAAAAATGGCTTTTTTTAGAGGTTTGTTTAGTTCTTAAGAGGGGAACTTTTTTCCCCCTGATTCGATTTTGCCCATGTTCGAACTTAACCAGCCCAATACCATAAGACATATTCGTGCCAAATTTCAGGAGTCTAGCTCTATTACTTTCGACTGTATCGTGTCTTCCACAGACGGACGGACGGACGGACGGACGGACAGACGGACATCGCCAGAATATCTTAGAATGGATCACTGATCAATAATATATATACTTTATGGGGTCCTAGACCGATATTTCGATGCGTTACACACGGAATGACAAAGTGAGTATACCCCCATACTGTGGTTGGAGGGTATAACAAGTAGAAAAGTTAAATTCGACTTGGCCGAATCTATGAATACCCTCCACAATGCCCTTTTTAAGTGATAGTAAATTTTCTAACGTGAAAAAAATAACGTTTTTGGTTAGAAATATTTTATTTTGTGTAAAAAAACTTTTTTTTATTAATTTTTGAAAAAAAAAAAATAATTTACTAATTTTTTTTTTTGAGTGTAAAATTTTTTTGAGTGTAAAATTTTTTTTGAGTGTATTTTTTTTTTTATTTTAGTGTAAAAATATTTTTGTGTGACAAAAATACCTTGTAAAATATTTTTTGGACTTACAAATGTTTTTAAAACATGTTTAACGGGTTTTCAACACGTGAATTTAAGGTGAAACTAATTTGAAATTTATGGTTTTGCTAATAACTTTTGAACCACTAAACCGATTTAGCTGAAATTAAAAACGAACCGGACCAGAGGAACGGCAAATATATACGCCACACTTCAGCACCCTCAGAATTGCCGTTCGAAAGTTACCGTGTGTTTTATCTCTTAAATTCCAGAAATACCCTTGCCGAAATTCACTCATTTGCTCATAACTTTTGAACCACTGGACCGATTTCGCTGGATTGCAATAACAACCTGACCAGGTAAATGTCCAACATATATGCCAAACTTCAGGAGCCTACGTAAAGTCTTTCAAAAGTTAGCGTGTTTTCAACAGACAAACAGACAGACGGACAGACGGACGGACGGACGGACATCGCTAGGTCGTCTTAAAATCGATGGAGGATCATGAATATATATACTTTATGGGGTCCTAGACCAATATTTCGAGGTGTTACAAATGGAATGACAAACTTATATATACCCTCTATCACTAGAGTGGAGGGTATAAAAAATGAGCAAATAATTTAATACAAATTTAATATTTTTATACCCTCCAACTACAGTATGGGGGTATACTCACTTTGTCATTCCGTGTGTAACGCATCGAAATATCGGTCGGGGACCCCATAAAGTATATATATTATTGATCAGTGATCGATTCTAAGACATTCTAGCGATGTCCGTCCGTCCGTCCGTCTGTCCGTCCGTCCGTCCGTCTGTAGTTAACACGATGCAGTCCAAAATAAAAGAGCTAGGAACCTCAAGTTTGGCACAAATATGTCTTATGTTACTAGGCAGGTTAAGTTCGGAAATTGGCCAAATCGGAATAGGGGGAAAAAAGTTCCCCCTTGAAGAACTAAACCAACCTCTAAAAAAATACACGTTTTTACATGTTTTTTTGTATTTTTGTTAAATAAATAAAACATTTGGTATATTTATCGCGATGGGAAGGTGCTCTCAACGTGCCCCACTGATCCTATCAACTTCCCCCCCCCCCCCCCCAAAAAAAAAGAAACGCCCCTGTCAATTTTTTATTTTTTTTTTTGTTTAGATTTTGGAGGGTATAAAAGATTCGGCACAGCCGAATTTAACACTCTCACTTGTTTTTTATTATTTTATTCTTATGCTGTTTTGAATTCTCATTATAAACTAAAAGTTTTTTGTATATGTATGTATATGAAAGTTTGAAATCATCTTTATGAAATTTTCCTATGTCTTTAAGACATAAATATATTTGGTAAAGTTTGAAAAAAAAATTTTTTTGGAAAAAAATGTGAAACTTTCTTAAAATTAAAAAAAAAAAAATGATAAATTTTGAGTAAATATTTACTTGACACAATTAAAAAGTTACGTAAAAAAATCGAAAAATTTTAATTAAAGTTTTAATTGTTTCAATTAAAAATTTACTCAAATCTTTTAGTAAGCATTTAATAATTTTTTATTAAAATTTTACTCAATACTATTAAATCGTTTACTGGTGCAAAATTAAGTAATTTTTTACTCAATAGTATATCGTTTATATAGTAGAGTGGGAGGTGTAACAGTGTGGGACGCAATCGCCTATTTCGACAAAAATTTTTATCTAATATTACGTTATAATTTTTTAGCAAAAAACTAATAAAAAATATTTTTTTTGCAAAAAAAGAAACAAAAACCGTAAAACACTTTTTTAGTAATTTCCGAATATAAACTAATATTTTAAGCAAAAAATGTTTTTCACTTTGTTCGGAACTTTCCGATTTTCAATTCAAAAAAATATCCCAAAGCCATTATCATTCAGGTCCAATATTTTTGTGTGTTAATATGACGGAACGCCCTAATGCTCAACTTTAGATGACATTGAATCATAGATGGGAATTTTTCATTACCATTGAAATTTAATTACCATTGGTTGATATCAATGGTAATGAAAAAATTTTCATTACCATTTAATGGTAATTAAATTTTTTTAATTGAAAAAATAATTACTAATGGCAATGAAATGCACCAATTGTTGAAAAACACCAATTATAATTGGTTTCAAAACCATTGGTTTGCACATTTTTGTTTTTTTGAAAAGTTAAAAATTTAAACATCAAAGTATGTTTTTACAAAAAATTATGAAAATGTTAAAGACAAAAAACAAAACGCAAATAAAAATTTCAAATATTGTGTTATACAAAGGCAATCAACGTGTGTTTGGTTTATAAAATGTGAAAAACTAAAACACCATATAACAAAAAACAACAGATATTTCCAAATATTAACGATTTTGACAATATTGTGACGACTTTTACTAATGGTAATTATTTTTTTTAAGTGATGCCATACCAATGGTAATTATTTTTTTTTTAATTTTCATTAGTAATTAAATTGATAAATAATTTAATTGGTACAATTGATACAACCAATGGTAATGAAAAAAATTGCATTACCATTGACATCAATTAAATGGTAATTAAACCATCAATTAATTGGTCCCTTTAATTAATTAGTCCCATCTATGCATTGAATAAATTACACTGTGCTACAGTGAAAAAATACTTCTAATGTGACACGGTATAGGTTGTTGGTTTTGTCGAGTAGATCACAAAAATGCCCATTTAACTTGCCAGACACCCTCAAATTTTAGAGTTATTGTCAAAAAACGTTTTTTTGGGACTTTGCTCACAAAACCTTGTGTAATTCAGAAAATTTTCAACCGATTTTAAATTTTTTAACTGTTTTGGATAGAAGAAGGATAGGGCTTTCCATGTGTGTGAATTTGTCTACACATATAAGATAGATATCTATTGATTTTTTCTATAGTATCTAATTTTTTTGTTATTTTTTGAAAATTTTTCGAGTTTATCGATTTTTTTCTGCTATAGCTCGTTTAACAACCTTTATATTTATTAACGTATTTTTAAAGAAAATTTAATTCTTAATTCGATAAGCTTAATCCTGAAGAAATCGGATAATAATTGGCAGAGTTCTGATAATTTTTCTAAAAAAGAAAATTAAGATTTTGCAGGAAATCTCCGTTCAGATATCCCAGGCAAAAAAAATAAATTTATCATAAGAGGTCATGTACAATATTTTTAAATGTTTTTGGCGCGCTGAATCCGAATCTGGCCTTAAAATTGCTCTATCTCATCAGGCTTTTGAGATATTAAACATAAATTGATATATCAAAAACTTAATAAGATAGCGCAATTTCAAGGTCAAATTCGAATTCAGGGGCCAAAAACCTTTAAAATAATGATACGCGACCTCTCAGTATGTTCGTTTATTTGCTTATTTTTTTTGCCTGGGATGTCCGAACGGCAATTTCATGCAAAATCGTAATTTTATTTTTTAGAAAAGTTATCACAACTCTGTCAATTGTTATTCGATTTTTTTGGCATAAAGCTCATCGTATTCACAATTAAATTTTCTTTAAGAATACGTTTATAAATATAAATATTGTTGAACGAACTATAGCAGAAAAAAATCGATAAACTCAAAAATTTTTCAAAAAATAACAAAAAAGTTAGATATTGTTGAAAAAATCAATACATATCTTTCATAAATGTATAGACCAATTCACACACCTAAAAAGCCCTATATTTCTTCTATCCAAAACAGTTAAAAAATTTAAAATCGGTGAAAAACTTTTTAAGTTACACGTGGTTTAGTGTGAAAAGTCCCAAAAAAACGTTTTTTGACAATAACTTTAAAATTTGAGGGTGTCTGGCCAGTTTGATGGGCATTTTTGTGATCTTTTCGACGAGACCTACAACCCTAACTACCTCATTTCAAAAGTATATTCGATTTGTGTTTTTTGTAGCACAGTGTTATTAAAATTGTATAACGTTTTTGTTAATAACTCGAGAAATATTGGAAAAATTTAAATTAAATGTAAAAACTTGACAAGGTCCATTTCCCAACACAAAATCGAAAATACCACCAAAAATGAGTTTGGGTAATATACCCTTAGCAACATTTCCATTAGATATCCAAATGGATTATCCAAGTTTTATAAACATCAGAGTGTATCAAAACCAGGCGCGGATCCAGGAATTCCATTTGGGGGGGGAGATTTTTTTTTACCAAAAATATACAAAAGTGTGTGTGGAAGCGGGGGGGGGGGGGGGGGGAGGGGCTTGTTTGTGAATTTTTGTTTATATTTTTAATATTAAGTAACAAATTGAAAAGCAAAACAAAAGTTTTTTTTTTTAAATGCGGATCCATCTTTTAGATTTGGGTGAAATTTTTTTACATCGAAAAAAATTTTTTAAGATTTACTTCATAAATAAGGCCGATGATAGTCAAATGAAAAAAAAAAATGTTTTATTCTTAGATCGAATTTTCTATAGAAAATATCACAGATTAAAAATTTTTCGCATAGAAAATCTCTCAGAGTTTAAACTTTATTTTATAGAAATAATCTGAGATTCTGAGACATTCTTTATATAGAAATTTTTCCGAATTCTAGTATACTTTTCTTATAAAAAATCCCTGAAATAATTCTTATATTTTTTGAATACAAAAATTCTCAGATCCTAAAATATATTTCGTAAAAGAAAATTATCAGATACTTAAAAAGTACCAGTTTCTAGAACATTTTATAAAGAAATTTTGATACACTTTCCCAAAAATAAAATCTGAAATTTTATAGTATTTTTCTATAGAAAAATTTTACGGTTTTATTGCCATCTAATGATTTCCAATGCAATTTCTTAGATTCTCAAACATTTTTAAAGTATTAAAGTACTATCAGGGGCGTATCCAGGATTTTATTTCGGTGGGGGCCCAACCTTTTTTTAATTTTTATTTTTACAAAAAATTTACATAACAGCACATGTTTTAGAATTTTTCTTGATCTTTTCCTTAAACTGAATGTAACACAATCAGATTCTTAATTTTTGTGTAAGCTTAAAACTGTTTGGGAAAAAAAAATAAATTTTTTTATATTTTTAAAATTTTTTGAGAGACAAGCATTGAATTGTATCAGATGCTGATAAATTTTTACAAAGAAGATTATTTTTTTTTTTAAAGAAAAGTCTAAGATTCTACGACAATTTCCAGTTAAGACAGTTTTTTTTATAGAAAAAGCCAAAGACTCTAAAACATTTCCAAAGGACAACGTTTCTCGGGAAAAAGTCACTTTAGAAAATGATTCTATAAACATATTCATAAAATACTTTTCCAAAAGAAAAGACTCCGATTGTATGACATTTTCCCAGAATCTGAGATTCTGAAACATGTAAGAAAAATAATTCACATTCTGAGACCTTTTTAAAAAGAAAACAGTATAAAAAAGTAATAGATTCTAAAATCTTTTTCCTAAAGAAAAACCCTCGGATTCTGAGAAAATTTTCCTATAGTTTTTCTAAGATTTTTAGACATTTTTCCTATAGAAAAATTTTCTAATTCTGAGACATTTTTCCTATAGAAAGTCTCCGATTCTTACAGAAAACGTCTTAGATTCTTTGACATTTTTCCTACCCGAGTAAAAAAAAAACTTTTTAAGATCTAATTTGATCTCAAAATTGGCTGTATCAAGTTGTATCAAAAAATTATCTAATTGTATTATTTTAGATACACAAATATAAAAAATGATACAGTTAGATCCGAATTTTGGTCACATCCAAATAAATCCAGTTGATCTTATTTTATATAAATAAATGTAGATTTATATAATTATATGAAGTCATATATGTTTATGTATAACCTCAGATAAGAAAATGGATCCATATTAAATCTTTCATATAATTAGATCTTAACATATAAAAACTCATATATATTTTAATATGATTGTATCAAATTATATATTATTATATCAAAACTTTTTTACTAGGGTATAGAAAAAGTCTCAGATTCTTTGACATTTTTCCTATAGAAAATGTCTCAGATACTCAACCATTTTTTCTACAGAAAATTTCTTAGATTCTGAGACATTTTTCCTATCGAAAAAGTCACAGATGCTTAATCACTTTTCCTATAGAAAAAGTCTCAAATTCTTAGACATTTTTCTATAGAAAAGTCTCAGATTCTGAGACATTTTGCCTATAAGAAATTGACAGATTCTGAAACATTTTCATAAAGAAAAAGCCTCAAATTCTGAGACATTTTTCCTAAAGAAAAAGATTCTGAGACATTATTTTTATAGAAAAAGATATTTTTACAATAGAAAAAGTCTCAGATTTGAATCATTTTAGATCTTTGATTTTGAGATAATTTCCTTTAGAAAAAATCGTTGATTCTGAGACATTTTTCGTAAAAAAAGTATGAGATTCTGAGACATTTTTCTAAATTGCAAGAAAAATTCCCAGATTCAGAGAGATCATTCCTATAGAAAGTTCACAGATTCTTAAACATTTTTCACATAGAAAAGCATCAGATTCTAAGAATTTTTGTATAGAAAAATTCTCAGATTTTGAGACATTATTCCTATGGAAAATTCTCAGATTCTGAAACATTTTTTATACAGAAAAGAATTTTTTATAGAAAAAGTCTCAGATTCTGAGACATTTTTCCTATAGAAAAAGTCTTTGATTCTGAGAAAAAGGCCAATATTTTAAGACATTATTCCTATAGAAAAAGTCTTAGATTCTTAAACATTTCTCTTATAGAATGTTTTAAATTCTGAGACATTTTTTTTATGAAATAGGCTCGTTCTGACACATTTTTCTAAAAGACAAAGACACATTTTAATATTTGACTACAATTTACTTACAATTAGGTCCATTTTTTGTGTACATAAAGCTTGAGGTTCTAAGATATTTTTCATTAGAATCTTAAGTTGAAAAGTTTCAAATTCTAAGAAAAAATTTTCAGATTTTGAGATTATTTTAACAGAAAAATTTTCAATTTCAAAACATTTTTCTTCTGAAAATTTTGGTTCTTGTTTTTCGAATTTTTTAATATTGTACTTGTTATTTGATACCAAATCCTGAAATTTGTGAAATCATTTCGGGGGGGGCCCGGGGCCCGGGCCACTGAGTACTATTATTGTTGGACACAATTTCAAAATAAAAAATTTCCATATTCAGGGACACATTTCCTATAGAAAAATTCTCAGAATCTGAACCTTTTTCTGTTGGAAGATTTTTTATTCAAAATAGTTTTCTATCGAAAAGTTCGAAAACATTTTTCCTATAAGAAAATTACAAATTTTGATAAACCTTTCCTATGGAAAAATGCGCAAATTCTTAAAAATGTTTAAAACAAAAAGATTCTCATGTTCGTAAAAATTTTTCCATAAAAAAAAGTTCTAAGAATCGAAAATATATTTCCGCATAGAAAACTAAGATTCTGACACGTTTTTCCAGTAGAAATGTTAACCGACTCTGAGAAATTTATTTGTAGAAAAATTCTTGTCAGATTCTGACACATTTTTTCTAAGGAAAAATTCGCAGTTGCTGAGGAATTTTTTAAATAGAAAAGTTTTAAGACATTTTTCTAAAATTTGAGAAAATTTTTTAATCAAAAAATTCTTACATTCATAGTTAAATACATAAGTATTAATATAATTTCTAAAGATAATGTCTTAAGTTCTCAGACATTTTTCTATAAAAAATATTTGAGATAATTTTTTCTTAGAAAATGATAAGGAAAATCATTCGATTAGAAAATGTCCACGACTCTATTGACATTTAAGTTTCTCATATTAAATATCATAAATTCTGAAACATTTTATCCTAAGGATGTAAAAAATTTCTTAGAATAAAAGCTCTGTGTGCTGACGTAAATCATCAGCCCACATATAACTCTCCTCATTGTTTTTTAACATCCTGGTTATTTTCTTTCCCTTCCTTTTTCCTTTCCCTTCGTTTTTCCTTTCCCTTTCTTTCTTTCTTGCTTTCTTTCTTTCTTTCTTTCTTCTTTTTTTCCTTTTTTTTTTTTTTTTTTTTTTTTTTTTAATCGTTTTGGGGGGGGGAGAAATCCCATTCTCCACCCCCCTGGATCCGCGCCTGATCAAAACAGCGAATTCTCTTGAATATCCGCGCCCACAAAAGGGGGTGGACAAAAAAAAGAACCCGTCATTTTCAAATACCCTGGGCCCAATTGTAGGGCTTTGAACTTCTTAAAAAATACAAAAAACCTGAAAAAAATATATTTTTTCAGAGGTTGGTTTAGTTCTTCAAAAGAAAACTTTTTCCCCCCTGGACCGATTTTGCCCATCACCGAACTAAACCATCCTATGACCAATGGTCATTGACCATTTTCAGGAGTCTAGCGCTTTTATTTTGGACTATATTGTGGGTTCCATAGACAGATTGACTGACTAAAATGTCTTAGAATCGATCAATGATGGGGTCCTAATCGATATTTCGTTGCGTTGCACAGAGAAGTTGAACAATTTTCGATTTTTTTTTACGAAGAGATGAAAAATCGGGGCCTCATTGAGATTTCTGGACAAGTTTAGTATATTTTAGGCTGAGAAACTTGAATTTGATAAAGAAGCGTAGCTGATTATGACAAGAAACCTTCGTCCTTGCTTCATTAACATTTTCGTGGATAGTCTTGCAGCTCTGAAGCCATTAGAATCAAACACTGTAAAATCGGAAATCGTAAGGAATTGTATACATACAACCCTTTCGTCGAAACATTCAGCACACAGTCAAGCTTATCTGGGGCCCTGGACATAGTGGGGACGCTTGGAACGAATTGGCTGATGAATTTGCGAGAAATGGCACTAAGTCGGTGGAACTTGTGGAACCTGATATCTCGGTCCCGATAGGGGAAGTGATAAGCAAAATTGATAGGATATCTGAGAAAAAAATGAAGTTGGATATCACTGACTACATGTAGGATATTCTGAAATCACTGCCAAATCCTAGGAGTACAAAAAGTCTTACTTTTAGCAAAATAACGGTTACTCTATTAGTGAGAATACTAAATGGACACTAAATAACCGGCCAAATGGCCGCACGTATTTCTGAAAGAGACTCTTGTAGAAGTTATGGGGAGGTGGGCTCAGTGAAGCACCTGTTTTGTAAATGTCCGGGTTTAATGTGGAGCCGCCTTAGGTTTAACAAAAAAAATTTCGTTGACGTTGTCTCATTGACGTCTCTAGCAGAATATTTTAGGAAATCAGGGTGGTTCAAGAAGTAGAACTTTATATCAGAGGGGAGTAGGGAAATAACAATTATGAGAATCACAATGGGCCTTATGGCCTCCGAGTTAATTCGCCACCTAACCTAATAGATAAATTCGCACAAATTCAAAAACTTAACAGAGTCAGTAAATTTTTTCTGATTTAATCAAAGTTTCTTATAAAGTTTTTTGAGTGTAAACTAGTACATAAACTTACACTGAAATAAAAAAAATTTAAATTTATTAAAACCAATAAAAAAGGGAACAGTTTGATTCGCCATTAACGTTTTTGCATTTATGCAAATTGATATGTACTAAACAAATTGGTTTTATTGGTTCTCTGGATGTATATTTCAGTTTTTTTTTTTTTATACACATTCATATTCGCACTAACTCACTCACACCTGTTTACAAGTTTTGAAAATGTTTTTCATTGCTAAAAACACATACACATGTATGATTAAATGCACTTTTGATATTTTACAGGTCAGCGTACTTCACAAAAGTTTAATCAAACACAACAAATTAAATAAAGTGCATTTTGCTAAATTAATTATTTGAAAAAAAAAAAAAAAAATAAATGCAAAATGCATTCATTGTGCATTGCGAAAAACAAATGGAGAAAAACTTGCAGTGAAATCGTGGGAATTTAAAAAATTAAATAAAATTTTAAATAAAAGTTACAAAAAGTGATTTACATAGCAAAAAAATATTTAGTGAAAATTTAAATAATTTTATTAAAGAAAAATAGTTTAGTTGAAAAAAGTTATGCATAATGAATTATTGAAAAAAGACATTGAAAAACCATGAAAAACATTGAAAACCCCCTGCAGAAAAAGTGATAGGTTACGTAACATGTCACCCTGACCCAAAAAACCTCTCGCTCTACCGCCTTTGTTAGGGAATGTCTTAGCCCCGGACAAAAAAAAAAAAAACACAAAAAAGTTCGGAAAATTAATAATCTCCTTTTAGCTCGATACACTTTTTCCACCGATGTTCAATAGCTTCGATACCCCGTTTATAGTAAGAACTGTCTAGCTCCTTAAAATAGTCATCAACCACATACTTCATTGTTGGCAAATCTTTTACCACCGAGCCATTTTCTCAAGCGGATATCCGAACTGGCGCATTTTCTCGATGAAACAACACCTTCTTTTTCTCCAAATGTGGCCTTTTTCCCTTAATTTCGTCACTTAAACGCTGCAATAAATTAGCATAATATTCGCCGTTGATGGGTTTTTCTCTCTGAAGGTAATCAATAAAAATTATCCCATGCTCATCCCAAAAAAACAGAAGCCATGATCTTGCCTGCGGATGGAACCGCCTTCGCCTTCTTTGGACACGATTTTCCCATTCTAGTCCACTGTTTTGACTGTTCCTTGGTCTCAGGAGTGAAGTGCTTCCACCCATGCCTCATCAATGGTTATAAATGCCTCATCAATGGTTATAAATCGACGCAAAAATTCGGCTTTATTGCGGTGAAACATCGCCAAACACTCTACAGAAACATCTTCGTGTCGCTCTATTGTGAGCGAACGCGGCACCCATCTTGCGCAAAGCTTTCTCATCTTCAAATCTTAGGCCAATATACGATGTATAGAACTTTTTGAAATGCCTATCATATCAGCTAGCTCACGCACTTTCAGCCGATACCATTTTGTGGATTTTCTTAACAGTCTCTGGCTTGGAGACATCAATTGGTCGACCACCACGGTGTTCATTTTGGTAGCTCTTACGGCCTCGTTTAAACTCTGCTACCCAATATTTTACAGTCGTAAACGAAGGAGCAGATTCCCCCAGAGTAGAATACATCTCTTTAAAATGGAAATATTGAATTACATACACCTGGAAAAGTTTTACAGTAACTATTTACGGTTATTTAACAAGCTTTTAGGTAAAGTTGTTTTACACTCAAAAAATTATGTTAGTAAAATCAACTGAAAATGTCAGTTAAAATAACTACTTTGTAAGTTGTTTTGGGGTCAACTACTTTTTCAGTTAAATCAACTAACAATGTTAGTTATTTTAACTGACAAAAAACAACTCACTTATATAGTAAAAATTACTAACATTTGTAATCAAAACAACTAATATGTAGTAAAAATAAAATGAAAAATATATAATTTTTTTTTCAAAATTTTTTCAGAAAAAAAATTGAAGGCCAAATTTTTTCCAAGTTTTGTTTTAAAAAAAAAAAAGTTATGAAAAACAAAAAAATTAAAATTTATTTTTTTTTTGGAAAAAACTTTGAAAATTTTTCAGAGATAAAAAAAAATAAAATTAACTACTTTAAATAACTGTTACTACATTACAGTACTTTTTTGTTAGTTATTCAAAAAAACGACTTAAAATAACTAGCAGAAATAGTTGTTTGATATTTTTCATACAAAAGTAACTGACTTTGTAGTTGAAAACAACTACCTACTGTAAAATATACAAACAACTAACATGTAGTTACTTAGATAATTTTCTGAGTGTAAACGATTTATCGTTTGTTTTTCAAAAAAACTAAATTATTGAAAGATTTATACAGTTGTTAAAAAAATAAACTACAAAAATTTACGGAAAAATATTTTTATCAGTTAAATTATTTTTGACTGACTATACCGTATAATTTTACAGAAATACGGATTTTGTAGTTTGTTATTCAAAAAAAAATATTTTTACTCCACAAAATAAAAAATTGTAAACAGTTAAAATAACTGAAATATCATTTGTTATTACGGAATGTCCAGTCATTTATTAACGTTTAAAAATAACTGAAAAAGTATGTTGTTTCAATTGAAATATAAGTAGTCCGTTTTTTAAAAGGAAAAACGATTGTTTTAAATGTTTTTTCAATTGAATTTTCTTACAAAATATTTTGAGTGTGACGGTGACCAATTTTTTTCATGTTTACAAATTCACTGAGATCTTTTACTTTTGATGACTCAAATAAAAATAATAAACTCCGTGACGTCTTGAAACTTAAGTCTTATAAGGTTGGCACTTTTCACCAAAATATTTTTTTCAAACTACTGCCACCCTCTATGCATCAGGCCCGTAAATTTTGGGACCGCTCTCGTATCACAAGTGTCAGAGAACACATCATAGCTGTATCCACCATTTTTCGGGACTAAGAAATATTGTAAACAAAAATTTCCTAAAAGAATTTTTTGTAATTTTTTTTAAGTCAAAATCGCAAAAAAAACTTGCAAAACATTTTTGTGAAAAAAAATAAACCTAGAAAATTTTTAAATTTATTGTTGCTTTAAAAAACGTCAATTAAATTTTATGTCCGGGATAACGAAAGGTTTCCAAAAAAAAAAATTTTAATTTTTAATTACAAAACGCAAAAGAAATGTGTCTGTTTTCAAAAATTATGTCATTAACTGTTTGTAGTTTATTTAAAAAGTTTTACGTATTGTTGTTTTTTTTAGAAAGAAAAAACATTTGTTTAATGTTCACTTCTTTTAATGACTTTTTTTTGTTCGTTGTTTCAAAAATAACAACATAAAAAATAAAGACTTTCATTAGCATTCTATTAATAAAGTCGTTTAATTGTGTTCTGTAAGTCAAAATAGGGGATTCTTCTTTAATTTTTAATGTTTTCTGTATGTTATTTATTTTTATTGTTGGCATTTTTTTAAGAGAAATCATTAGTTTTTACTAGAGTTTGCAAAACGATTAAAATCGTAATCGTAATCGCGATTAATCGTACTAATTAATCGTAATCGTAATCGACAAAAAAAGCGCCCGATTACGATTAATAATTTTCTATGAAATACACTGTTTTTACAGCGAATTTAAAATTTATACAATAATTTATTTAACTTGTTTGCAATTAGTCTTTAATTTTTTCTCGTAAAAGTCATTCCAATTTAAAGCAAAATTTAAATTCTGTTCTTAGTAACCCCTAAATTAGTCACAAAATTCAGGTATGAAATTTTGTAGAAAAACGGCAGGTATTCTCACGACCCAGAAAACGTTTTGCTGACTGGAAGCAGCTTTTTGGAGACAAACCACGCAGTGAAATCAGGTATATTTTAGAGCTGATTCAAGCAATCTTTGTTGTGTTTATTATAGCTTAATAAAAATGCAGTGAAATTTTGCATTTTTTTTCCAAAAATTATAATTTATCATTAAAAAAGTGTTTAAGGTATTTAAAACAAAATGAAATTCTTAAACAAGTATGTCAAAAGCTTAAAATAAAATAACAAAAAATTTTAATTTTTCTAACTTTTTTACTGCATTTTCCAGAGCGCTTTTCGGATGCACTATAATATGCTAAAAAACAATTTTTGTGTTTTCGTACGTTCTGAAATGTTAATTTTAATAGAATTATTTAAAAAATTCGATTAATCGATAATCGCGATTAACGGCGATTTTTTTAATCGTAATCGCGATTATGAAATATCTCGATTATTTGCAAACTCTAGTTTTTACTAACTTGTGTAGGTTATTATTTTGTAAAAAAAAATCAAAAAATTATTTATAGGAATATAAAAACATGTTTCTATCAAGTGACTTTAGCACGATTAATTTCGGGATCGATTCCCCAAAATTTTTTAAAATTTTTTTAAAAAAATTATTCATTAGAAAAATTTTAAAAAATTTCCTACGAAATCATTAATTTTTAATGTTTTCGTAGGTTATTTTTTTTTTTAATTCGTTGGTAAAAATAACAGAACAAACATTAATTTTTAATGTTTTCGTAAGTTATTTTTTCGAATTTATTGGTAAAAAAAATTTTAAAAACCGTTATTTTTAATGTTTAATGACATTTATTTTAGAAAATTTTATGAACAGTAAAAAATAAATGTTGTTGTTTGTTAAAAGAAATGAATAATTACTGGGATGGTTTTCAATTATTAAACCACTTATTTTAAAAGAGTTTTTTTTTGGTTTTTTGAGTGTTGGACTTATTGTTAGACAATTTTTGAATTTTGTTCGTGATTTGATAAAAATCGGAAACTTTATTTTTAACCAAAGCCAAAAAAAGATAAAAATTTTTATATCTCGAGAAGACGATTTGTTAAAATTGACAGATTTGAGATAAGAATGTTAAAAGACTTTGTAAAATGTGTCTTACACATTATCAATGCCAAATTACAAAAAAAAAAAAAAAATACTAAAAGAAAAAGGTGTTTGTTCAAAATTTGGTTCAAAATTTTCAATCGTTTTGCGAATATTTCGGGATCTTCCTGACGGAATTGGGATTTTAGACAGGGACGTTATAGAAGTGTATAGTTTAAAATTCCACTTTAACCAAAAAATTTTGTGCAAAAAAAGTTGATTTTTGTAGAGTAGTGTTACTATAATTTCTTATATTTAAAGTTTTATTTGTATTTTAAAGTATAATTTTTATAAGAAAAATCGTAATTTTTATTTTATACTTATGACCAATTTGTCATACATAAATATAATTTTACCTACCATTTATTTAGGTAAATAAACACACAATTGACTTGACAAATTTATTACTCCAACAGGCGCCATTAAAGTGCTAAACTATAATACTTAGAGGTCTTTAGTTTATTAACTATTATTTTGCATTTTAAAATCGACTAAAACAAGAAAAAAGAAAAACAAAAAACCTCATATACAAACAAAATACGTGTACATGCAAATTTGAATAAGTACTTGTAATAAAATAAATTTCAGTAGACATTTCGCCCACATGTACCGGCAATTGCTTGCACCTTTATGTGTTGTGGCCAAAATAAAGTTAGTCATAAAATTTGCGCCAGGCCAAGTAAAAATCGTGTATGTTTTTAGTTTGAAGTTTTTTCAATTTGGTTGTTAAATACGCCAAGATTCTCGAGAGTGTCATCACTTTTAAGTTTACGATGTCACTTAAAAGTCATACACAAAACAGATTTCTTTGTTGTATTTAATGGAAATAAAACGGCTCAGAAATTATTGAGGGTATTCAGATAAGATTTTTAACCTTAAGCAAGTATTACAAAAAAAAACAGAAAACCCAACTATTGAATTCAATTCAAAATTCTTAAAGTGTATTTAATAAATATAGTGATACCCTCCAAAATTTCAAAAAGATTATTGCAAAAAACTTTTTTTTAAAAGAAAATTACTTTTGAAACAAAGGAATTTTTTTTTGAAAAAAAATTTCCACAAAAAAAATTTTGGTAAAAAAATCCGCGATTTTTTTTTTTTTTTGTCAAAAAATATGTTCGTACTTGTTTAAATACACACAAAAAATTATTGGCTAAAAATTTTCAATTAAATGTATTGATCAACAAAATTTAAATGAGTCAATCAATGTTTTGATTAAAATTTTTGGTATTTTTTGTTACAAATTTTCAACATAGCAAATTTTTTTTTTGCTTTAATTTATTTGAATAAATGAATTCAAAAATATACAAAATAATCGGGCTTTACTTTTATTTATTGTTGGCAACATATTGGAAAGCAAAAAAGATGAATTTTTTGATAATTTTGTCATAAGCTTACAATTTATTTGTTAAATCAATCAATATTTTGATTGACTTTAAACAAAAAATTGATCAAATTTTTGATCAAAATCGAAAAAATGTTTGATTGAAAAAAATTTCAATCAATCACCTACAATTTGATGATTGGTATAACAATTTTTTTAATTGGAGGAATTTCAATAAAAAAATTGATTGAATCCGCGTTTTTGTTGATTGAAATTCGTTTCAAATTTTTTCTGTGTACCATTTGGTGTTCAATTAAATCCACATTAAAGCATTTTGTATTTTTAGGTTATGTTGAATGTACTAACATTTTTGAGGTGTCCTTATATTTTCGTTCATAACTTTTGAACCGCTGAACCGATATCGCTCAAATGTAATACCAAACTTCCCGCGAGAACTTCCAATAAATATGTTAAGTTTCAGTCATCTCCGTGTAATATTTTGGCCGTGATCACCATTTCTACAGACAGACGGACATCGCTCCAATGTCTTAAAATCGATCGGAGATCATGAATGTATATGGGGCATTCCAGGCCAAATCACTCACTTTTAGACCCAACCCCTTTCGATTTTTTTTATTTTTGGATATTTTTTAGTACTTATAAAATGCAACTTGGACACCAAATTTCAGCATTTTATTCCAAGATGGTGTTGAGTAATCAATTTTCCATAATGGCAATTTTTTCAAAAAAATTGCCATTATTATTAAAATTTTCAATTAATTTCGAGATGTGGTTGCAATTTGTTCTATTTTTTTTTAAATTTTGAAAATTGCACTTTTATTTTTTGACTCTGGTTTATTTTATATGGTGCTCCAAAAAAATTAAATTGGTAGATACTGACTTACCTAACTTACCCTAGATATATTTATTTCGAGGTAAAAATACGCCTCACAAAAATTAAGAACGATCGGACTTGGGTAAGGCGTTCCGCAGTGCCCTTAAAGTTTAGAAAACGGATTACAAGGAAAAATATGAATTTTTTTCTGTTTTCTAAATTTGTTGGTATTTTAAGTTAAGTTTAAATTCAAGTTGTTACAGAATTATAATACGGAGTAAAATGCCTCTCTAATAAGGTACCAAAAACTAAAATCGGTTGAAAATCAGCCAAGTCATTACAACTTCCCCAGGCATCTAACGTATGGCAGACCACTTGATTAAGCAATACAATCCGATTTTTGAAATTCATTGAAATTTTCTACTGTAATAACATTTTTTTATTCTTCAAGTTCAAATGTATTAAGGTGACAAGTATTTTTCATATTGTGTTTTGCTAACATGTTTTAAATTGATGCTAAAAATGTCTTTTGAAATCTCTATTTTTAAATTTTTTTTTTTTTGTTTTAAAATTTGGAAAAACCAAAAAATATTACATTGAAACATGCATAATGAAAAAATGTTATTACAGTAGAAAATTTTAATAAATTTAAAAAAAGGGACTCGTATTCTTTAATCAAGTGGTATGACACACGCTAGATGCCTGGGGAAATTGTAATAACTTGGCTGATTTTCAACCGATTTTAGTTTTTAGTACCTTTTTAGAAAGCCATTTTAATCCACATCATAATTCTGTAATCACTTGAATTAAAACTTAACTTAAAATACCAAAAATATTGCGAAAACAGAAAAAAATTCATATTTTTCCTTGTAATCCGTTTTTTAAACTTTATGGACCATGCTAAACGCCTTACCCATTTCCGATCGTCCTAAATTTTTGTGAGACAAATTTTTACCTCGAAATGAATATATCAATGGTAAATTAGGGTCAATATCTACCAATTTATTATTTTTGGAGCACCATATAAAATAAATCAGAGCCAAAAATATTAAGGTGCAATTTTAAAAATTAAAAAAAAAATAGAAAGAATTGTGATCACATCTCGAGTTATGGCTTAAAAGGTGCGTAATTTAGAGTAGAACTTTTAAACGTTTAAAAAAAAAAAAATAGAAGGTTTCGGACTTTTTCAAAAAGTGGATTTTAATTTTTAAACGTCAAAAAATAAGTGATAATTACTTCGAATAATTTTTTCATATTTTTTTTCTAAAACTATATTTAAATACCAACAAAACGTTGTCCAAGTTTTTTTAAAATATCTATATTTTTTAATGGTCAAAATTAACTAAATATTTCCATTTTTTTATTTTTTTTTGAGAAAATCGCCATTTTTAAAAATTGAATACTCAACACCATCTTGAAATAAAAGGCTGAAAATTGGTGTCCAAGTTGCATTTTATAGAAACTAAAACATAACCAAATATAAAATAAATCGAAAGGGGTCGGGTCTAAAAGTGAGTGATTTGGCTTGGAATGCCCCATATACTTTATGGGGTCCCAGACCGATATTTCGATGAGTTACAAACGGAATGACAAACTTATATATACCCTCTATCACTAACAATAAGTGGAGGGTATAAAAAACATAAAATTGAAGGCAGTTAATAAAAACACCAAATATTCTTGTACACAATTTGTTTGTTTTTTTTTAAAGGGGCGTAATTGATTAGGAATAAGCAATAAATTTCTAATGATTACAAAATCTTAGTAAACGAACAAAAAAAAAAAGAACAAAATGATTACTAAGTTTCTAATATCCGCTATTTGTAAATAATAATGTTTCTTTGATTGCCATTTGCTGGTTATATTTTTTTTTTTTTGTCAATATTCCAAGTCCTAACAAAATCTAATAACACTTACAATAACCGTCATCATCATCATCAACATCGGTACAATTTTCATTCATACATATTTGTTATTAGAACTTTGTTTTATAACAAGTCATTTGATTCAACAGGGAACAAACAAACAAAAAAACAGGTTCTTTTTATATGATTTACGTGATATAACAAACATTGTGCCTCTTAATAAAAATAGTTGCATGCCACAAATTGTGGTAGCGCCGACCGCTATTAACTAAAGTGTATGAAAAAGTAAAGTGGCAGCCAACAAAATCTCATGTGTATTTTATATGTCAGCTTACATAACATGGTCAAGAATATACTTAATTAACGGAAGTACACAATATCCATCAATACGAGTACGTACATATTGACCATAAATTGAATAACATTGTTAGACTATGAAATACAGTGGAGAATCAAATAAAGTCATAAGAATTTTTAATTTTTTTTATGCCTAAATTCCTATCAAAAAACAAAATGAGATTTTGGCAGTACAGCTTCTTTTTATTGCATATTATAGCGCATTCAAAAAGCTTTCTTGAGGCTGCAGTAAAAGTAAAGGGGAACAATTTTAATTTTTTGTAAAGATTATAAAAAATTTTTTTTTGGTCAAATTGTACACCTGCTCACATTTTATCATCTATGACACTTTAAAAATGATAAAAAGTTATTTTTGTTTTATTCGGATTTAGAATTAGTCACATTTGGGTTCGCGATATGATGTGATGTTCGATGGAACCAACATGTTCTTCAAGTGTCGAAAGAAGCATTCAAGTGTCTTGGTTTTTTAAAACGGTGCAAGAATTACTTCACCCCGTCTGATCTTCTCACTATTTATACCGCCTATATCCGACCCATCCGACCCCAACTCCCATATCTGGGCAGGTGCCTCAAGGTCTATCTTGAAGCTTCTGAATCGGGTGCAAAGGAGTGCGTTGAAGCTCTTCAATGACAGTAGGGTATCCAGCTCTATTAATTCATTGGAGCATCGTCGGAATGTGGGTTGTGTGTCATTGTTCTATCGATATTACCACGGTAAGTGCTCAGCTGAGATGGGTGAACTCATCGCTGAGACGCGGGTGCATACCCGTAGTACTCGCCTTTCCAGGAACTCACATCCGTTTGTGGTCGACTGTCCAATGTATCGCACAACGCATTACAGAGAAAATTCGTTTCTCGGTCGCACTAACCGTATGTGGAACAAACTCCCCGCAGAAATCTTTCCAGTAGGCTATAATTTAGAAAAGTTCAAATTAAATGTCCACAATCACTACTCCCTCTTTCCTTCTCCTCATAACCTATTTTCCTAACACTAACACAATGCATTGCATTAGTAGGAGGCATCCCCTGAGTGTTGGCTCAAAGTAAACAAATAATCCCCACGGACATTACCCCATAACGGAAATGGGGATTATGACCGAATTCATCACGGACATAATCCCCATAATAGTTGTGGGGACTATAACCGTTTCTAAATCGGTCATAATCCCAATGGGGATTATGTCCATTCCCTGTTGGGATTACGATCGAAAATTATTCGGTCATAACCCCCATTCATATTATGGGGACTAAGTCCGAAGAAATTTCGGTCATAATCCCCGTTATTTGCGGAGAGGGTGGGTTTAATGCATGGAGTTTATAATCCCTAAGACCGGCCGAAAAACTTTTAAGACAAAAAAAATTTTTTTTTGGGATTATGACCAAATATAGTGGACATAATCCCTGTAATGGGGATTATGGCCATTTGTTATGTGGTCATTAGCACCATAAATCTGGGAATTATGTCCGTTTTTATTGGGATTATGTCCAAATTATTTTCGGTCATAGTCCCCACTACCATTATGGGGATTATGACCGAAATGATTTTGGTCATAATCCCCATAACGGAAATGGGGATTATGTCCGTGGGGATTATGTCATGTCACCTCTATCAGTTACGTTCATCAAATCCACCATAGAAACCGAGATGCCTAGTAAAACCCGTTCTCCGAATGACTCATTGCCATTTATTGTACATTTTTCTCCCAATTCGTTTCCAGCGACCCCACTATGTTCAGGGACCCAGATTAGCTTGACTGTGTGCTGATTAGACGAAGGGGTTGTAAACAGTTGTATTTTATAGTGCTTGATTCTAAAGCCTTCAGAGCTGCAAGCCTAAAAGGAAATGTTAATGGCGAAAGGACGTAAGTCACTTGTCATAATCATCTGCGCGGCTTTATCAATTGCAAGTGCGTCAGCTTGGAAAACACTACACTTGTCCGGAAGTCTCAATGAGACCCCGATTTCGAGGCATTCAGTGTATACTCCTGAACCCGTACCCACCTTCTATCCGTCCGTAAAGATTGAGATCGCATTCTCTGTTATAACAAAGTTTCCGTCCTGTTTTCCCTAGTTGGTGTTTGGACTTTGAAGGCTCTGTCAAAATTCGACTTTCGGTTTTTTGTACCAGTTTTGTCCCACCCGCCGTACTTAATATGGTTTGGTGTCCCCAAGAGTGTTGCTTAAGATTTTGCGACTCTCTTAACCTGAGAGCCGATTTTTCTGCTGTGCTCTTGGTGTAGATATCCATGGGCTGAATGTTTAGTACCACTTTCAGACCGGTCTGGGGTGCCGATCAATAGCATAGAACGACTTTTTCATCTTTCCCTCTGTATTCCTTTTCCAAGAAAGATTTGAGTGATAGTTCCAGGGTGATTCCAATTAGTTTTGGAGGAAAAAATCTGTCTATATTAGTCCTTTTTGTGAACAAGATGAGTTCTGTTTTGTCGGGAGTAACTCCCGGACTGATGTCCTTTGTTTGCGTCGGTTCAAGAGCGGACGAGGACTGGTCTGCATACAGGCTGCAACTTAAGAGTTATAAGAAGATGATCAGATATGCAAAATGTGATTCTTGGAAAAACTTCTGTGGAAACATAGAAGACGTTTCTGAGGCATCCAGGCTGCGCAAGGTTCTGGCTTCTTCACCTTGCACTCTGGGATACCTGAAAGATCCTAATGGGGTGTGGTTTTCCTCCAGTGGAGAGTCGCTGGATCTCCTTTTAAACACGCATTTTCCGGGCAATTCCATGACGCCGTTTCAAGCTTTGGAACGTTCTGACGCCCAAGCATCTGAAATTGCTTCGGAAATAATAAATATGCCAACATTAATCTGGGCGATAAAAAGCTTCAGGCCCTATAAATCCCCGGGACCTGATGGTATAATCCCGGCTGAGTTGCAGCAAGTGTCGGACTATATAGCCCCGTTGCTTTACAATTTATACACAGCATGCATCAACTGGTCGTATATTCCTTTAAAATGGAGGGATACCAGAGTCGTCTTTATCCCGAAGGCTGGGAAAAGTTCCCACACAGCTCCGAAGGATTTCAGACCAATTAGTCTGTCTTCTTTTTTGTTAAAGAAAATGGAACGAATGATAGACTCATACTTGCGTAGAGTGATTGACCCGAGGTTGCTTTCGACAAAGCAAAATGCATACAGCAAGGGTAGATCAACGGAAACAGCTCTGCATGAGCTCGTTGGTACCATCGAGAGATCGCTTTCTGTAAAGGAGTACACTATGGTGGCCTTTCTTGATATAGAGGGGGCTTTTAATAATGTCATCCCAGACTCGATAATTTTGGCATTGTCTGGTCTAGGAGTAAAGCGTGGGATCGTTTTAATGGTGGAAAACCTACTTGCCTATAGACGTATAACGTCTGAATTGGGAGCGTCCGTCATATCTCGATTTGTCAATAGGGGCACACCACAAGGAGGTGTTCTTTCGCCGCTTCCTTGGAACCTGGCACTTAATTCAATGCTGCTATCTCTAGAAGCACGTGGCTGTCATGTTGTCGCATATGCTGACGATGTCGCGATCAAGAACAATAAATCTCCACTAAGAGGATATTCAATCTTCTAACGCCAAAATAAGTTTGGCGTCTTGGCGTCTTTGCGTTTCTTACATAGGCCAAAATGAAAGGGTGTCAGGTGTTTTTTGCGTTTTGGCGTCTCGGCATCACTTACTTAGGCACAAAATAAACTGATGTCTCTGTTTGGCGTCATGGCATTTTTGGAGATTAGGGGAGATTTAGGGGAGATTTATTGTTCTTGATCACCACTATCACCCAAGAACAATAAATCTCCCCTAAATCTCCCCTAATCTCCAAAAATGCCATGATGCCAAACAGAGAAATCAGTTAATTTTGTGCCTAAGTAAGTGATGCCGAGACGCCAAAACGCAAAAAACACCTGACACCCTTTCATTTTGGCCTATGTAAGAAACGCCAAGACGCCAAACTTATTTTGGCGTTAGAAGATTGAATATCCTCTTAGTGGAGATTTATTGTTCTTGGTCGCGATAGCGGTAAAAGGGAAGCATCTGCCAACATTGAGGGACATTCTTCATGGTTCTCTGAAAGATCTGTCTAAATGGGCAAGAGACTGTGGTCTGGGAGTTAATCCAAGGCGTAATATTGAGGAACGGGTGAGAAAAGCAACGATTGCTTTATATTCCTGTAAAAGGGCCATTGGAAAACGATGGGGTTTAGCCTTCAAGTCGTTCATTGGATCTATACAGCAGTGGTGCGTCCAATTTTGCTGTATGGAATCATTGTCTGGTGGCCTGCTTTAGAAACAAAATCGAACTGTGTCTTTATCACGAAGGTACAGAGAATGGTGTCGATGTGCATCACTGGTGCTCTTCGTACTACACCTACGGCTGCATTAAAAATCCTCCTTCACCTGCGTGTACTACATTGTACGGTTAAATCGACCAGAAATTGTTGTTATTTTTAACTGTTGGTTAACAACAACAAAAAACGTTATAAACATCTTTAAATTACCATTGTTTTTACTGTAACTCAGATTGTATAAATAATTTTATTAACAAAAAAAACTTCTAAACGTCAAAAACGGTTGTTTGATAATAATTCCTGATACATCCAAATAGTTCATTACATCCGTTTTTCTAAAAATTTCTAGAAAATTATAAGTGTTTTATAGACTAAAAACAACTACATAAAACAACTGTTACTACATTGTAGTATTTTTTTTTTAAAGGACTACAAAAAGTAATTGTTTGAGATTTTTTAAACAAACACAACTGAAATTGTAATTGAAAACAACAACTACTACTTACTACAAAAATAATCTTCATTCATGTAGTAACTGCTATTATTTTCTAAGTGTTTATCTCCCATTCGTTTCACATGTCCAAATCACTTTATTCTGTGTACTTTAATGTAACATATTACGTTTCTGCCTCCAATTAGTTTGCAAGTTCAGGATTATATCTTATTCTATACTGTTTAACTCCTTACAGCTCCGTAAATCTTTCTTAAAATTTTACGCTCATAATACTTAATATTAGTTTAACATCTCTCGATTTCATTGTCCAAACTTCGCAGGAGTGTTGGTCTCAAAAGTACCTGATACATTCTATATTTCTGATTGCTTGTCAAAAGTTTACATTTAAATTATTTAATATGTGTCTAATAAGCACAGTTTTTTTTAAAGATATGTTAATATGTTTGGTCAATTTGCTATGAGTAGCTTTTTGGAAGAAAAAGTGAAAACATTAATTGTCAAGGAATTATACTCATTTGTGGTCATGGAATATTTAATACGACTACAAATGAAAACAGTTTTAAATTTTCGTAACCTAGGTTAGTCAGATGTATAAGCTTAAAAATATATTCTCTACACACGTGTGTAGTACACACTGTGTACGACTAACGCAGTTGACAAACTATCTAGGATAGAATTTTATATAAAATTTTTTGTTGCCACTGGATTATTCTCTTTTTTAGTTAGCAGAGAAATTTTGGTTTTGCTTAAATTGACCCATAAAAGTCAAGACAAATTTATACACACTTTTAGTCTGTAGTTAAAGTTTCGGGTTTCTTTTATGAAAACTGTTCCAAAAATCTTAACATCATTATGCTGCTCTTGTGACCAAGTAATATGTGGGTGTAACTTCTATCAAAAATTGTCGACAATACAATTTGTGTCTGTATGTTTATTGAGTGTATGTGTGTTTTTGAATACCATGATGTGAATGAAGTCAGTCACTCTTTTATAGTCTTTCATATATGAAATGCCACTCTAGTTGCAAACAAAAGACTATGACATTTTTAAACCACCGACCATCACTATGAAATGTCATTTTTAGGCTTTTTTTCTATTTTAAAATGTTCAACATTGGGGTGACACATATTTACTATTGAATATATTGATTGCACTGCAAAATTATTGGTACAAAATTTATCCACTATTCCAACATATAACATTGATTCTAGATGATCTAAAAATTACAATGAAAAAAACAGGTGGAAAAATTAATTAGAACTACATCGTCCGACAGCCAATATTAAACATGAACCGGACGATATATGTACATCTGAATATTGAGATCAAGTGGAATTAAAGTGCATTTACAATTTATTATTTTGTAATCCTGTTTCCTTTTAAAAGGACTTCAAAGTTTTAAACGATTACGTTTTGTAAATTATTTTGTAAAATATTTGTATTTGTCCATTAATGACACTATTGATGGCGAACGAAAAAGGAAAATCTTCGCTCATTTTTCCATATTACTAGTTTATCATATCAGGAAAAAGGATGCGAATAATGTCCTTCCAAAACTTTATCAAAATATTTTGTTTAAGATTTTAAATGACATTAAAAGAAAAAGTTTTTAAAGGACATTACTTACCTCCTTTTTTCCTGATATGTCAATATAATAAAAAGGGAAAAATTAACAAAAATAAAAAATATTTTGCAGAATAAATTAAATAATTAAATAATCCTCAGAATATCAGAACCCATTAACCGCAGTCTGGCTATTGAGAACGCTGGACAACAACAGACGTGGTGTTCTATTGTGTCGTCATCCCGAAGACAAGCAGCACTCTGATAAGACACCCAATCTCGTCATATGACAAGCACAGGCATTGTGTCCTGTAATTAGACCAGTAAGTCTTTGACAGTCTATTCTACTCAGACTGACAAGGAAGGTCTTTCACAGGGCACCCACCGATTGTCCTGAAACTTGCATATAGGAAAGAGGGTACACTGAAGAAAAATTTTACCATTTTTAAAGCATGTTGAACTTAATTTAAAAAAAGAAGGGTATGCGAGGGCTCCAAAGATATTAATTCTTCTTCCAAGTATATTTTTTCCTAAACCATAGTAATGCCATGCGCGGGTACAAGGGGGGGGAAAAAGGGGAAATTTCCCCCCCCCAGACCAAATTTCGAAAAGAAAAAAAAGAGGAAAAAAAAGAAAAAAAAGAAAAAAAAGAGGAAAAGAAAAGGAAAAAAAAGAAAAGGAAGAAAAAAAGAAAGAAGGAAATTTTCTAAAAAAAATTTCGAAGGAAAAAAATCCAAAAATTTTTCATAGAAAAAAATTTGAAAATTTTTTAATTTTTTAAGGAAAAAGTGAATTAATCTGAAAATTTTCTGTGAAAAATATCTGTCAATCTTATTAAAAATTTTGTCATAAACAAATTACTTAGAAAATGCTTTTTTTGTATAGAAAAATGTTACAGGATTTTAATTTGGTTTATATAAAAAATGTTTGTCTTCTACATAGCAATAGGACAAATACATTAAAACCTTAAAAATGTTGATAGTCGAACGTACATATGTAAAACTATTTTAACATTTTTTTCTAAAGAAAAAATTCTCAGAATCTGAGACTTTTTTTATGGGGAAAAGGTATCAAAACTTATTTATAGGAAAAAGGTCGCAGAAGAATATTTCTATGGGGAAAAAAGTTCTAGAATTTCTGAATTAGATACGTATTTTAAGGAAAAAGGTCTCAGAATCTGAGTCTTTTTTAAAAAGAAAAAGCTCTCAAAGTCTGAAACTTTTTACTGTTGAAAAATAGTCTCAGAAGTTGAAACTTACTGAATTGGTAGAAGGTCGCAGAATCTGAGACTTTTTCTACGGGGAAAAGGTCTTAGAATCTAAGACTTTTTTTATAGAAATAAGGTTTTAGAAGCTCAGAAAAATGTCTCAAAATCTCAGACTTTTTTACAGGAAACAGAATCTTTGACCTTTCTATAGGAAAAAGGTCTTAAAGTCTAAGACGTTTTCTATAGAAAAAACATTTCCGAATCTGGGACTTTTTCTTTAGGAAAGGGTCACAGAAGCTCCGACTTTTTCAATAGGAAAAGTGTATTAGAATAGGAAAAGATTTCAGAATCAGAAAAAGGTTTCAGAATCTGTCACTCCTTTTTTAGAGAAAAAGTGTCAGAATTTTAAACTTTTTCTATATAAGAAAAAGCTCTCAGAATCTGAGACTTTTTCTTTAGGAGAAATGTCTGAGAATCTAAGCCTTTTTCTTTTGGAATAAGATCTCAGAATTTGAAAGCTTTTCTTTAGGAAAAAGGTTTTAGAATCTGAGACTTTTTCTATTGGAAAAAGGTCGAAGAATCTAAGACTTTTTCTATAGAAAAAAAGTCTCAGAATTTAAATTTTTTCAGTACGAAACAAATCTAATAATCAGACACCTATGTTTAGGAAAAATGTCTCAATAATGCTTCAAAATATGAGACTTTTTCTATAGTTAAATGTCTCAGAATCTGAGACTTTTTCTGTGGAAAAAAGTTCTTAGAATCTGAAAATTTTTCTATATGAAAAAGTCTCAGATTCTGCGACATTTTCCCCATAAAAAAATTTTATATTTTCTATGTGGGAAGAATTTCTTTCTTTAAAAAAACTCTCTTGTGTATACGAAAAATATACAATTGTTTTTTAAATTTTTTTTAAAAATCTGAAAATTTTTTTATACGAAAACAGTATCAGATTCTGAGACATTTTTCGTAAAAATAAATCTAATATTCTGAGACATAATTTTTTTTACGAAAAATGCCTCAACATCTGATATTTTCTATGTAGGAAGAATTTCTTCTAATAAAAAATTCTCTTATGTATACGAAAAATATACAATTTTCTTTTAAAACAAATTAAAAAAAAATATCTAAACGAAATATAATCATGAAAAACAAACCTCCCTCGGCAAAAACTAATAAATTTTATGATTTTATAGCTTTTCCATCACTTTTTTTTTTTGCAAAACAAAAGTATCCCTTTTTATGCTTGTCAACAAAGGCGAATTTTTGATTTTTTTTTCGAAGTAAAAAAAATTTCCCCCCCCAAACCCAAAAGCTGTACCCGCCACTGGTAATGCATTTACTTAAATATATCTTAAAAGCAAGTAAAATTGTACTTAATATAAGTTAAATTGTTTTTATCCAGAGGAAAAATATTTTTTTTAAATAAGTAAAAATTTCCTTAAACTTACGGATTCTGTGGACCCTATGGAGTCCCAATGTGAGGACCCTAAGGGCCCCCAATATATGGGGTCCGCCCATTAGTATTTGCGTACACTCTTATAGGGTCACTATTGATTTTGATCCAAAATTTTGGTCAGAATCGCTCTATCTTGCTTAGTTTTTGAGATATGGGAATGGGGTCTTGAAAAATTTGATCATGAAATAACTCGAAAACTATAACTCGGAGGGCTTTTGGGTCTTCGGCGGTCTTATTCTTCAAGTTAAGGACTACAAAAATGCCTTTAGAATTTTTTTCGTATCTGCAGTATTTGCAGAGTTATAGGCATTTGAAAATTCCGCGAAAATCGAAATTTGGATTTAAAGTTAGGGTCTCATGGGGTCTCCAGATGGGGCCCCCAGATGGGGTCTCCAAAATACCTAAAGTATTTTTTCCTTAAGTTAAGTAAATTCTTTCTTAAACTGATGAAGACATGGATTCAAATAAAGTCAATGAAATCAATAAAATAAAGATTACTTTTTTCTTAAATTAAAAACAAAAATTATTATATTAAAGAAAATGCGTTTAGGAATTAAAGAATAGTACTTATTTGATTTAATGTCTTGAAAATGTCTATACTATTTTTAAGTAAGTTACGTACTTATTTATTTTTTTTGCACACAATTTAAAATTTTTTCTTTTAAGTAAAACAAAATTTTTTAATAAACGCTTTTTTTCTTAAATGCAATCAATTCGCCATAAATGTAAAGAATATTTAACTTAATTTAAAAAAACAAATTAAGGAAAACTCTTGTGCTTTTTTAAGTATGTGCATGTACTATATTCAAGTTTATTTGCTTTGTTTTAAGTAACACCACCTTATATTAAGATAAGTTGAAGTAAATTCAAAAAAATTTGTTTACTTAAATTAATAACAGTGTTTATTTAATATCAGTATAGTTATTTTTTTCAGTGTAGTAAAATAAGAGTTACCTGTTTTTTTTATAGCTGCCCAGTCTTACATTTAGCAGGTCAAAGGGGAGGGAGAAAAACGGGATTTTTTTTTTTTTTTTTTTTTGGATTTTTCACATTTCTTTAAAAGAAACTATATGAACATTTTATACACTCAACCAAAAATCATTGTATTCCCAAAGAAAATCGTTGTAAATTCAACAGAAATCATTGTTGATTTTGACCCTACAAGTATTTATGTTGATTTCAATAAAAATTGTTGTCAGTTTTTGTAAAAGTTGATCAACTCGTTTTTTTGTTAATCAACTCGTATTTTATGTAAATTCAACTCATATTTTTGTTAATATAAGAAATTTTATTATTAAAAAAAAGCTTGTTGTTATTTGTAAATATTCTTTTATTAAGTATAAATCACAATATTTTTTTATTTCCGGCTTTTTAAGCAGCAATATTTGAAGATTTTCACACACACTTTGTTTATTTATGTTGTATGCATCCATTAGCCATTCTTGAGTTATCTGATGATACCAAAACAAAATCCTAAAAAAAAAAAACAAAAAACGTTTTAATATAGTATGAATACATAAAGTAATCAATGTATTTTATTACTTACCAAATATTTACAGATCAGATCCAATTTTTATTTATTTTTCTAATATTAAATAATTTTATAAGAAACAAACACATCAAATAATTTTATAAGAGACAAACACATTGCTACCAACTCACTCGTTCACTCGTTATAATAAAAAAAAAAAACGAACGAACAGGGTTGTTTTTTCTATTTTGATTTATCTATTGAATTCTGTAGAGGCCATTGTAACAGTTGAACCGACTATACTGATTATTCAACGACATCAACATTAATTTTTGTTGAATACGGCATTATTCTGTAAAACTTGATCTACAATGGGTTTACTAATTTTTCTACTAAGATATTTCTATGAGTGTACAGGTCAAAAGGTTTTTTAAAGACCTATCTAGTGGTGTATCGGTCGTGTCCAAATTCGGCTTCGTTAAGTTATTTTTTGTCAAAAATGTATAATCGATGGGGTAGTTTATATGGAGATTTATATACGTACGACCGCCAAAATCATCTCTATCAAAATTAAGCTGACCCGTATTTTTTCGTTTGGCGAAATTCCTGCTAGTTCGGCTTTTATACGGATTTTCCCGAAAGCCCTTATTTTTTCATAAGGTGGCAATCCTTTTTTAAGTTTGAGATTGGGCATCTAAAAAAACATGTAACTCTTACTTTTCCCCCTCATTCCCATATTAAAGTTTCAGGACAATCAGTGTGTGCCCTGTGAAAGACCTTCCTTGTGAGTAGATAGTTTTTCAACAGACAGGTGAACCAGCGTTGCCAGTTTTTGTTGTAATTTGTTCCCGAAAAATCCTCAAATCGACTTTGATTCATCATTACTTTTATAATAAATGGGGGATAAGGTTTATTTTGGTCAAATTGGATTTGTGAACATGTTTTCTGTAAGTCTGACCAATTAAACAAAGTCCAGATCCACGTACACAAAAATTATGTAGCAAAATGTTGAATAGAAAATTGTGCACCTTTTTTTTAAGTAGTCAACACATTTAAAGTTATATTACTATGAACAATTACTTTTTTGATGAATCAGTCTTATAGAAAAAATGTTCGCGAACCCAATTTGACCAAAATAAAAGATATCCGGCATTTATTAAGAAAGTTATGATAAGTTAAATTCGATTTTGCGATTTTTTGGGGACAAATTACAACAAAAACTGGCAACGCTGAGGTGAACAGATATACTGACGAACCTTGCTAGATCGTTGTAAAACGTCAACGCCATCTATTTCTTAAAATAGTGCTCCAAATCAATCAATCCGGAATTAGGAAATTATATAAGGATCCTAGCTCTCATTGTGGATTCGTGCTTTCATTTACCTCAGAGACGTCTCAAAAAAAAAAAAAAATAAAAATAAATACCATACTATATCATTCTTGTGGTGGAATGAAGTTATATTTTGTAGGTCCTCTTTGTCCTTCTTTTTATAATTCAAAGTATGTTGGTTTCTTTGTAAATATGTAGATTGGGAACACATAACATGCAATTTCGTTTTTCTCATCTATACAAATTTAATATTCACATACATATGTGTATTTTAAATACATATGTATATGTACAACTATGTATGTATAAATATAAATTTAGTTTTATATACATACCTATACATATATTCGTTCATACAGTGAGTGTCAAAACAAAGTGCACAGGTATAGTAGATAAAATTCGTTAACGACAAACTTGACAATAAAAACCGTTATTATTGTCGATCAACTACACTACGTTACAGAAAACCAAAAATTTTTTGTGACACGAGGTCTGACCTTCATTTCATGTTTTAAATTTCATGCAAAAAAATTTGTATTTGCAAAAGTTTTCTTAACAAAAACTGGGTTTAAAGTACCTTTTTTTGTTAAAACCCTCAAAATTATGTTATTTTTTTTTGTTTTGTTAGCCATAAATATACAAATTTTGTTTAATAAGGTATTTTGAACATGCTTTTGTTAAGAAAACTTTTGCAAATATAAACTTTTTTGCTTGAAGTTTTAAATATAAGGTTTTTAGGAATGCTTACATATTATACCAAAAGACGAAGCAATACATCCCATTTTAAAAGGATGCTGTCATTATAAAAAAATGATTTTTTGCGATATGTAAAAACAGTTACATGTATCTACAATTCTTTTTCTATAAATTAATCACTCAAATCAGTCTTTTTACATAAATTAGATCAAGTCTTGAAATTATATACAGAGTTGCAAAAAATGTAGCAAAATTAATAAATTATCAGAAAAATCGCGGTTTTTACCATTAAAATTAAAACAATTTAAACCAAATTTGTACTTATTGTTAGTATATTGCTATCGGTCGAATCCACATATCCCAAATCAAAAAAATTTAAATTTGTGACAGCAGATTTTTTTTAAATAAAAAACCTCCAAAAAATGGGAAAAACTTTGGAGAAGATTTGCAAGAAAACTGCCCATTGATTCATAAACGGACTTCACCATTGAATCAGCATGCCTTAATTATATAGAAATGATGATCAGACCTCATGTCACAAATTTGATGTGACGTAAGTAGTGCTATTATTTAAAAAAATCTGTATATGAAATTTTCTAAGCATTTATTTTAGCTTGATAGCGTCCAGATTTAGCAAATACTAAATGAGATGAGGTCGCGCTGGAAAAATAAATTACACCGCTCTACAAATCGAAGGTTTTTGACACCGGTTTGAAGTTTGATAAAAGATTTTTAACGACTTTGGCTCGCTGATTCCAAATCTGCGAACCAAATGTTTCCATCACGTCTAGAGTTTTTTTATTCGCGGTTAAAAGTGAAAAAAAAAAACGCAATTTTTGTCTTTTTTGAAAGCCTGCACAGCATCCATTGAGTGAAATAAAAATCTGGTATCAAGCGTCAGAGTAAAATTAAACTATGATCACAAAAATAGGTTAAAAAAATGTTAAGTTTTTGCATCACTATTGGCCAATCATACATTTAAAAAGAAAAAACTATGAAAAAAATTAGAGAAAACACCATTTATAGAAGGGTCTAAAACAAAAACCGGATGATCAATCTTTTCTGTGATGAGCTCAAAATTTTGGTAAAAGTTCATTCTTTCTCATAGACTTTTAAATACATTAAAGATATCTTCGGATTTATACGAAAAATAACACAGAAAACTTAAATTTGTAAAATATTTTTTTTTTCTAGTTTTTCTTTAAAAAATATCAAAAAACTAAGGTTAATTTTACAAAAATAGTAATTTTAACAGTATCATTTTAAAACGCAAGAGTATCCTACAAAAATGTTTCCTATGTTGGAGACCATAGCCAAATTCTACTATTGAGCTTTATACCAGATTTGAATTCCACTGAATGGCTTCTGTGCAGGCTTTCAAATAATGCAAAAATTTTTCGAATTTTGAACCGTGGATAACTAAAAATCTAGACGTGATGGAAAAATTTGGAGAACAGATTTGGAATCAGGAGACCAAAGACTACTAAAATTTACCATTAGAATTCAAACCGGGAAATTTGTGTTGATCGGTGTTATTTATTGGCATTTTTTTAGAAATTTTTTAAAAAATATTTGTAAGTGGATTTTTTCCAAGGTCAAACATTGAAAATTTAACTCATTTTTCCAAAGACCCAACCAAAAATTATTCTTCTTTTAAATGCTGTTAAAAAAAAAATCGGCTCCAATTCTGATGAGTTGATAACTGAATTTAAAATATTGGACCCTTGTATCTTAATTAATATTTGCTCAATCTGGACGATATCAAGCTTAAATTAAATTTTGGAAAATTTTCTATATAGAATTTTTTAAATTATAATCGATTGATAATAACAGCGGTTTTTATTGTCAACTTTTTCGTTAATGAATTACATCTACTATGGACCTGTACACTTCCTTTTGACGCTCACTGTATGTATAAAGTGTGGCATTATATGCCAATCGTGAAAATTATGTTGCGGTCGAATGGGTTAATATGTGAGTGCATAAAAGTGGTTTCATTTTAAATATGTTGCGGTTGCCATACTATGAAATGAAATGTTATTAAATTGAAATAGGGTGCATCTGTGTCCCGTTTGACACATTTTAATGGTTTATATACTACACGTACCATAATCGCAAAAATATTGCAATACATTCTAAAGGTACCTACAGACGACGCAATATTATGTACAATATTCAATTATATTGATAGTGTGTGGGTAAGATTGACCATTGTACAATCGTCAATATTACCCACACACCATCAATATAATTGAATATTGTACATAATATTGCGTCGTCTGTATGTACCTTAACACATGTACGATTTAAGTGTGGTTGGACACTTCTTTTTTATTCCCCCGTTTTTTTTTTTGTAGGTTTATTTTGTGGTTTCACATTAAATTGTTTGCCATCAAATGATGTGTTATGTGTCATTTAATAAGGTTTCTTTTGATGTCATTAGAAAATTAAATTTTTGTTTTTATGGACATTTTAATAATTTATTAATTGGTTTTTTGGTTTTGATTTAGAATAACGGCATATTTAATTTTAAATAACGATATATAAAATATTTGTGTGTTTGAAAATATGTACGAGGGTGGATTAGAATGTTAGTCACTGTAACTTAAAGTGCAACTCGGCAACAAAAAACAAACATCATAAGCAAGTCAGAGTTTTAAATTTTTAATAACCTCCAACATATAAAAAATCTTAAAAAATTAAAAACAACAAATTGATGGTGCATTTTTATTTTTCACATTTTCTAATCCCCTGGGTACAAGTGCCGGACTTTGAAGTTTTTATACCCTCCACTAACAAGGGAAGTATCTCAACCCTTATGAACCGATTTGCCTGAAACTTAAAATATATATAAAAGAAACGATTTTAAGGTTAAGGTGTCTCGGCTTTTCGGCCATATTAGTGTTTCAAAATTTCGTTGTCCCCTTATGAAACCATATGGACCTCCGGAAAAATTTCGATAACTCACGAACTAACAGGAATATCCTCTAGAGCAAAAATACGTGTCGTCTTAAATTTAATAAAGATTATTTCGTATTCATATGGACATCGTAGCTCTATGTCTTCATATAAATACCCCCCAAAATTTTCACATTTTCATGAAAAAAGTATTTAACGAAGCCAAACTTTTACAAGGTTATGCCACCGTTGGATAGGCATTAAAAAAAACTTTTCTTCTCATATGTAAACATCATATAGTTTCTTAGAAAGAAATGGCTGAAAAATCCAAAAAACGATTTTTTCGCCATTTTTTGACCCATGTTTTGAACCCCTAAATCCCCGATATGGCCGATAAGCCGAGACACCCCAACCTTAGAGTTGTCTCTTTTATATATATTTTACGTTTCATGCAAATCGGTTCATAAGGGTTGAGATACTTCCCTTGTAAGTGATAGAGTGCATATATTAGGGCGGAGCGAGAAATGCTTTTTCGCTTGGGTGCTATGCGGGATTAGTAAAAATAGATGCCAAAACGATGTGGATAAAATGTCAGGAAGATTGCACTTCAACTTAGGGTTCCACTTCAGCGCTAAAGCTTAAACTTTTGTAAGAGTTTTTTTTTAATTTTCAAAAATTAAAATTTGTTTAGATCCTCTTAATTTTGGATTTAATGAGGTCTAGTAAATAACATCTATTTAGATTATAAATATCAGCTTTATAGGTCTAGTAAATAACATCTATTTAGATTATAAATATCAGCTTTATAGGATACCGCTTACCTCCAAAAACCAGGGGTGGAAAAATATGCATACATTTTGGGAAAACCCGAAAATCAACTTTTTGCAATAATATGAAAAAAATTACATTAAAATTGTAAAATATGAATTTTTTGTTTCTGACTTGAAAAATAGGGTACATTAGGATTCAAAAACCGTTATACGAAATTCTTAAAAAAAATGTTTTTTGAGACTAATTGATTGAAATTATCGTGAATTTAAATCGGTCCACACGCTGTGCAAGGATTCCGTATTTTTTGTCTTCAACGGCTTTGAAATCCCTGGGTAGTCTATTTTCCACGTCATGACGTGTCAGGAAGAAAAAATAATATTTCGAATTTTTAATGTGATTTTTTTTACATTTAAGAATTCTGTATTTTTGGCTTCAACGGTTTTGGAATCCTTCGGTAGTCTATTTTTAAAGTCGGGGGTAAAAAATCATATTTCGCAATTTTAATTTGATTTTTTTTAAATTATTGCAAAAAGTTGGTTTTCTGGTTTCTCCAAAATGTATGCATTTTTTTCCACCTCTGGTTTTTGGAGGTAGCGGTATCCTACATACAAACAAGTACTTGGGGGATATGATTTTTTAATGTTTTTTGCCTATATTAAAAAAAACAGCATAATTTTACCAAGTTTAGGCTTGTTTCTGACAAAATTTTAGAAAATTTCATAAAAAATTTTATTTATCCTTGTGTAATTTTACAAATTTAACAAAAATTATGCAAAAACTTCGTAAAATGTTACAAAATCTTTCATAATTAATGTTAACAATTTTAAAAACGCAGATCCTCCCAAGTTATTGGTAAAATATTTTTTTGTGTGTATAAAGCTGATAATTTAAATCCAAATCAAGAAGATCTGATCAAATTTGTATGTTGGCCAATTTTCTAAAATAAATAACATTAAACATTAAAAAATTACGGTTTCTTCATTCTTTTAAACCAACAAATTCGAAAAAATATCCTACGAAAACATTAAAAATTAATGATAGTTCTGCTATTTTTACCAACAAATTCCAAAAAAATAACCTACCAAAACAATAAAAATTAATGATTTCGTAGGTTATTTTTTACAATTTTCTATTGAAATATTTTTTTTTTAAATTTTTAATAAAATTTTGGGGAATCGATCCCGCAATCAACTACATTCTGGCCAGACACTCTACCCATCGTGCCAAAGTCACTAGATACAAACATGTTTTTATATTTCTATAAATAATTTTTTGAATTTATTTTCTACAAAAAAATTACCTACTTGTGTAGCTAAAAACTAATGATATCTCATTTAAAAATACCAACAATTTAAAAAAAAAAATTACTTACACAAATCATTAAAAATTTAAAGAATAATCAGTAGTTTTTACTTACAGAACAAAAATAAATGACTTTAAAATTTAAATGTTAATGAAAGTCTTTATTTTTTAGTGTGTTATTTTTGAAACAAAGGATAGAAGTTGTCATTAATAAAAACTGAACACCAAACAAATGTTTTTTCTTTTAAAAACGACTAAACGTAAAATTTTTTAAATAACCCGGGTAAAAATGAAATATATATGATCATATATGAAGATTTATGGATTATATATGGATTTATATAACCATATATTATCATATATGCCTCCATATATGTTCATATATGATCTGATCCGAAAATTGGCCCGATATGAGGTCATATCGGGCCAATTTTCGGATCAGATCATATATGAACATATATGGAGGCATATATGATAATATATGGTTATATAAATCCATATATGATCCATATATCTTCATATATGATCATATATATTTAATTTTTACCCGGGAAACTACAAACAGTTAATGACATAATTTTTTAAGTGCCGATACTTAGTTGTTTCAACCTTAACACAAATGCATCCACCGATTTTTAGTTGCAACAACTGAATTTCAGTTGGAAATAAGCAAATTTGTTTTCTGTGTTCTTAAAGTAGACAATAGTCTTATCCCAACACGCTTTCGAGCATTCAGATCCATTAAGAATTACTAAAAATGGCTTTTTGAAGTGAGACACCTTTGACTGATTTTTTGGTTTTTCAAAAATTAAAAAATCAAATAAAATCGCGAGTTTTTTGAATTTCGGCGAACTCAAAATTGAAATCTTAAAACCACAAAATTACTTTAAAAAGTATTTTTGTCACTCAAAAATGTTTTTACACATTAAAAAAAATGACACCCGGAAAAAATTTTACACTCAATTTCTCTTTACAAAAATGATTTAAAAAAAATGTATTTATTTAAATAAAATATTTCTAATCAAAATTGTTAATTTTTTCATGTTGGAAAATTTACTATCACTTAAAAGGGACATTATGGAGGATATACATACCCAGTCAGAAATATACAATCGCACAAGCGTTGTGGACGGTTGTACGAGCGTTCTGTATACCAACTTCAAAGCGCCGTCAGATGATCCGAATGATAACATCGATCTACGCTAGGTTTAAAGCGTTTTAAAAGCGATGTAAAAAAGTGCTTTGAGAACGTTTTTTTAAAATCATCAAAGCGCTTTAAAAACTCAAAGTTAAGAATTTCGGTTTTAGTTCGGTTATAATAATTTGTTTGATACAAAGTGAAATCCGAAAAAAAGTTTTTGTACTCAAAAAAACTTAGAAAATTTTTCAAAAAAATTTTCGAAACTTAGAAAATTAAAAAAAATCTAAAAACATTTTTTATGATTTTTTTTACTTAAAAAAACAAAAAAAAATTGACAAAAAATTTTTATTCAGAAATAGTTTCGGAACTTAGAATTTTTTTTCAAAAAAAAAAAAAATACGCTCGGAAAGCGTTCCAAAAAAACGTTTTGAGATTGCTTTTTTATACCCTCCACTTAGTGAAAGAGGGTATATATAAGTTTGTCATTCCGTTTGTAACTCATCGAAATATCGATCTTGGACCCCATAAAGTATATATATTCATGAAGCCCGATCGATTTTAAGACATTCTAGCGATGTCCGTCTGTCTGTGGAAAATGCTGTCGCGGACAAAATATTGCACAGAGATGACTGAAACTTAACATATTTATTGGAAGTTCTCCCGAGAAGTTTGGTATTGCATTTGAGCGATATCGGTTCAGCGGTTCAAAAGTTATGAACGAAAATGTAAGCACACCTCAAAAATTTTAGTACATTCAACATAACCTAAAAAATCAAAATGCTTTAATTCGGCTTCTGGTTGACATATGTGAACAGAATTGAACACCAAATGGTATTTAAACAAGTACGAAAATATTTTTTGACAAAAAAAGAAAAAAATCACGGATTTTTTTACCAAAATTTTTTTTCGCTAAAATTTTTTTTTTAATTTTTTATTTTTTTTTCCAAAAGTAATTTCCTTTTAAATAAAGTTTTTTGCAATAATCTTTTTGAAATTGTGGAGGGTATCGCTACATTCGGCAAGGCCGAATTTAACTTTTTTACTTGTTTTTATTATAGAGCTTTCAGAAAACTTTTCAAAAACGCTCGCAAAACGTTTGAAAATAGCGTTTTGAGAATGCTTTTTTTTTTGTTACAGTGCTTTCAGAACGCTTTTTTTTTTTAGAACCGTCATCAATTTGTGCTTGGGTAGATTCGTCCAAGCCGAATTTAACTTTTCTAGTTGTTTGTCAATGCATTGTTTTGTAGTTGTTGTGTTTTTTTTGTCAATGCGTTGTTTTGTAGTTGTTGTATTTTTTGATTCATGTTTTTATGCCAGATCGGTTTTTATTGTTTCACTCACGCATTATTAGTCGAAAGTGTTGCCATGTTAGCTCAAAACTACCCAGGCAGAAAAATACGAACGGGAGAGCGCTGGCAAAGTACCTTTTATGGTCGCTTGTGTGCTGGGAAAGCATCACAGTTTAGTACTCTCCCAGCGTCCAAAATGATAACCACGGTAAACGATATGCCGTTGCAATTTTAAAGCGCTTTGAAAGCGCTTTAAAAACAAAAAATATGGTACTATTATAGCACTTTTAGAACAAAAAAATGGGACGTATCTAAATTGTATACATAAGTCCTTAAGACACAAGTTTTTTTGGTGTTTATTTGAATAAAGAAATTTATTAAATTAGGATAAAAAATTTATTGACTCATTTATTATAATAAAAAAAATTTTAAACAAACTTTGAACAATTTTCTAAGTCCCGGAAAAAATTTGTTTGCCGTTTTCTTTGCGTTTTGGAATAAAAAATTTATTAAAAATGCTTTTAGGAAAAAATTTGGAAAAGTCTCGAAAAAAGTGGTGTATTGAACCGAAACGGGTATGTATCCGGAGTTTAAGGGTGATGTATCCAGAGTTTAAGACACTTCCTCACGAAAGAAACAGGTGTTTTTATTTAAAAGGTGTCAAGTTTGTAATATGTAGGTCATTGTGTATAAGTGACATATGAGAACTATCAAGGACCGGCCACTTATCCTGCAGGGAAATAAAAAATATTCCAATTGTTATGAAAATTAATAAATTTTAATAAAAAATTTATACTTTGAACGGATTTAAATAGAAAAACATTGGCAAAGCGCTTGGAAAGCACTTTTTCGAATTCATACTACCTTCTACACAAAAAATAAAGTGCTTTGCCGAGACTTTTTCTTTGGAACGGTTGGCAGTTTCTGCCTGGGTAGTTACAAACTCTCTGTTTTTTTCCTAAAATCGCTACGTTTTTCTCCTTTTTTTTTTGTCATGTCTGTATTTGTTTGTGGTGAAGTATTGTCGTTAGAATCAACACCAAAACTAATGACGAGTTCTGAAACTTGTTCAAAACTGTACAATACTTTAAAATTGAATACGTGTTTAACAGTTCTCAGCAAGAAGTTTAGTTTTAAAACAAATAATTTAAAACAATTCTTTTGAGATTTATATTGCCCAAAATTAACAAATTACAAAATCCCTATTCAACTGTTACGATTTATTAGTCATGTTCCATAACTGCTGCTATTGTGTTAACTAATAACACAGAAATAATGAAAATAATAATAATCACATTTAATGCCTTTTAACCTTTGTGGGCAATTATTTATGTGTGTATAAGATCATCAACAACTACAATAATAATTTTTCTTTTTAAAGCAATGACACAGTCATTTCTTATACAACTTCCCAGCCAGAAATTGCCAGCAGTACAAAAAATAAATTACTAGAAAAGTATCTTTTTTTTGGAAAATATGGTACTTTTTCAGTGTTAGAAACAACAGTGAATAATGAGCTTTACCAGTGCTTTAAAAAAAATATATTACCGTATATTATAATTATTATATTTTAATAAAAGCGTTGTTTGAGCTCGAGGCCATGAAATAATTTTTTTTTTATTGTTTGCCGTTATATCGAAACTCTTTGAGTTTCATCATCTGGGCTAATAAAAAATATAATTTATATATATTAAACACCGATTTTAAAAATATTGCTGTTGTTTCTTCATCATCGTCTATTTATGCACTGTGCTGTTTTTTTAAAATCTGTGTTTAATATATTCAAATTATATTTTTATTAGCCCAGATGATGAAACTCAAAGAGTTTCGAAATATCGGCAAACAATAAATAAAATTTATTTCATGGCATCGAGTAGTAGTAAGTAAGTCCCGAAACAAATTTAAATTATTTTTTTTAAAACCCTGACACAATTTGTTTTTGTCGTTTTCGAGAAAAGAATTTCATTAATAATGATTTGAAAAAAATTTGTTTGACAAACCTTTTTTTGAAAAATTTCTAAGTTCTGAACATTTTATTAAAAATTTTGTAAAGTCCAATTTTGTTTGGGGGTTTGGAGTAAAAATGTTTAAAAAAATATTTTTTTAAAAAGTTGTTAAATATTACGAAAAATTTTAGAAAATTTGTAAAGTTCAGGACACAAGATTTTTTTATTTTTGTTTTTTGGGTAGTATACTGTGGATATACAGACTTTTTTGTATTTCAAGTACTGGCACAACGCTTTTGCTTTGATGTCAAAACCTACGGGCCATCCGTAGATCAGAGTTATCATTTGAGTTACCGGGTCAGTACGGAAATACCAAAAATACTATGTCCTGGCATTACTTTACGTTACTGGTCTAGTAGTGTCCCACTTTTCTGCCTGGGTTATTATATATTTTATATGTTGTTTTTATATGTGATAGAGGCTAAAACAACAATCAGATTTCATTTCACAAAAGACCAAAAAAAAATAAATAAAACAAGAAAGCGAATGACAAACAAGACCAATAAAATTAATGCAACTCCATTCACTTAAAAATCATAAAGTAAGACCCAAAACAATCTTCATTAATAAATTTATTGAGTTGAGTTAAGAATTGCTTTGTTATTTTCATGTCTCTTTCGTATTTGGAGACAAATTGCGTAAAATTATTAAAGTTTCTTTTTAGTTTATTGTGGTAGTTTTTTGTTTAGTAGGATGGGTCGTTTACCTTTTTTCTTTTGGGCTGAAGAGATGAAAAATAATGCAATTGTTTTTTGTACCCTCCACTTTAGTGATAGAGGGTATATATATGTTTGTCATTCCGTTTGTAATACCTCGAAATATTGGTCTAGGACTCCAAAAAGTAAAATATTCATGATCCTCGATCGATTTTAATACGATCAAGCGAAGTCCGTCCGTCAGTGTGACTGTTGAAAACACGCTAACTTTTGAAAGACTTTACGGAGGCTCCTGAAGTTTGGCATATATGTTGGGCATTTACCTGGTCAGGTTGGTGTTCCAATCCAGCGAAATCGGTCCATTGGTTCAAAAGTTATGAGCAAAAGACTGAATTTCGGCAAGGGTTTTTCGTGAATTTACGAGATAAAAAACACGCTAACTTTTGAAAGGCAATGCTGAGGATGCTGAACCTTAGTATATATATGTATTTGTCGTTCCCCTGGCATAGTTCGTATTGAATTTCAGCAAAATCGGTTTAGTGGTTTCAGCAAGTGTGGTTATTAGCAAAATCGTGAATTTCAGATTAGTTTCACCTTAAATTCACATGTTGAAAACCCGCTAAACATGTATTAAAAACATTGGCAAGTCACACAAATATTTTACAACGTATTTTTGTCACTCAAAAATATTTGTACATTTAAAAAAAAAAAAAAATACACTCGGAAAAAATTTTACACTCAAAAAAAATTTTACACCCAAAAAAAAAAATAGTAAATAATTTTTTTTTTTAAAAAATTACTTAAAAAAAATGTTTTTTACACCAAAAAAAATATTTTTTAACTTTAGAAAATTTACTTAAAAAGGGCATTGTGGAGGGTATTCATAGATTCGGCCAAGTCGAATTTAACTTTTCTACTTGTTTTTTTTTTTTTTTTTAAATTGATCAGTTCTATTTGAATATTTTGTTAAAAATATTTTAAATCCGATGCTAAATATGGTTTTACGATTTCAATCGATTTTTATTCCCTCCACTTACAATTATTGGTATATAAAAGTTTTAGGTATATATGAGTTTGTTATTCCGTTTGTAACTCGTCGAAGTATCGGTCCGGGACTCTATAAAGAATATAGCATTTTATTGATCAGTGGATCGATCCTAAGACATTCTAGCAATATCCGTCCTGCCAAGATATTACATAGATATGACTGTAACTTAACATTTTTATTTGTTGTTTCTTCTAGAAGTTTGGTATTACACTTAAGCGATTTCGGTTTAACGGTTCAAAAGTTATGAGCGAATATGTAAGGACACCTCGAAAGTTTTGTTAAAATATTTTTTTCGATGATTTTTTTTTACAAAAACAAAAATTAACTTTTTTCTTTTTTAAATAAACCAAATTTTTACACAAATAATTTTTTTCTATTATTTTTGTGAATAAAGTTTCAGACGGTATCAATATATTTGGCAAAGCCAAATTGAACTTTTTTACCTGTTTTTAATAAAACCTACTGTTTTCCCTCAAAATCCAAACCTTAAAAAAAGCCCTGCTTTAAAATAATACTAAAGAAAATAGTAAAACGGTCCACCCTATATCTTATTATATTTGGTGTATTTCATTTCATTTATCGTCTGTCTGTTGTTGGACAAAATTGCAGCCCACACACAAAAACACTTGTTGTAAACATACACAAATCAGCGTCACTAACTCTTTTAAGCGATGGAATGAACAAGAAAATTAAACCAGAAAGAAAGAATACCCAGTAAACAATTTGAGTTTTGCAATATTATTTGGATTAATTTTATATTTGTTTGTGGGAATGAAAATTCAGGGTGATATCTTTTGGAATGATGGCATTGAAAATACTTATTCAGATGGAGCCAAATATAGCTTGTTAAATTTTAGGCGAGATCTAGAAAAATATAAAAATACCACAAAATATGCTTCCTCTATGAGCCTTTTTGGAGCGTCACTTTACCTCTATACTATCAATCAAGGAGTGCTGGATGAAAAGTATTCCGGATAGTGAGCCTCTATAAATTTGTACACATATGGATCGAAACTACACGAACAAGTGGGCTTCAGATTCTATTCCGAAAAATTTGGGTAGAGTCTGGCTTGAAACTGCCAGATCGTTACAGTGATTACCAGGCAGAGATGCTTGCAATAAAGGAATTGGCAAACAGGTTGAGTTGCAATGTGTTGTCTAAAAGCGCAGTCAACTTCAATCCGACAGTCAAGCCGCGGTCAAGTTCCTGTAGTCAATGTTTTTAAAAACAAGGTTTGCTCTAATTGCAATGATGATGAGCTTGCCAGACTGGGAACTACCTTACTGGTTCCAACGGAAGTGGAATGTGTTAGTATGCCTCTAGAAACTCATACGCAAAACCTACTGTTTTGTTCATTGACGGACACAAATCAGAGATTGGCACATGGATAGACTTGTGATACTTCACGATAGATAAGGCCTTCTCTTAATCAAAAGCACACAACTATGCTTCTTTCGCTTCCAAAGGGAGAGACTTTCGACGGCTGCTGTGATTAACAGACATTGCCTTATAGGAAATCATGTTTCACTGGGATGTACGGAGCTGCACGATCTTTCTGATGTGTCTGATGTCAAAATTCAATATCATAGATGTTTCCATTACCGTCCCGTGGTACCACAACGGACCTCAGCATTTATGTATGCTGATTTTAAGCGTCAGCAGCCACTTACAACCTAACCTATCCTTATGGTATTATATATGAGGCGGCAGTCGCGGTCAGATCTTGCTTTTAGGGACTTTGACTTCAGAGTCTTGTCTACGGCTTGACTGTCAGAACTAATGTCGACTGTCATTCCATTTCAGTGTAATCCTTTTTCTGATGTAGTAGCATGATGAACTCAAGTGGTACATATAAGTCGTTTTCTGCACTCCTGTTAAATGTTTGAGGTGGATAACCTTCACTTAAGTATACTGTACCTATGCCCTAAAGCGACTTGGGTACTTCTTCCAGAAAATAACACATTTCTTAGACTGCTTACATCTAAATTGTATGTTGGGTTTATTGTGTAACTTGAACAACAGCAACAGCCAGCACCAACAGCAGCAGTGTCAAAGAACATGGCATGTAGGAGGTGCTGAAGTTAGTGCTGGTTTTTATACATCATTGTGTAGAATAACATCCAGAGATAATTTAACAAACTGTAAGACGAGTTTAAGACTAATACAAAGACATAATATACAGAAACAGATAACAACTAACAATTTGCTGCAGCAGCAAAAGCAACTATACAGCAATGTCAGTTGTTGCCAGTAAACTACAGCAGCAGCAATAACTTGGCAGCCTACACGCCCCACAAAACTGAAAAAAAATTATACACCAAAATAAAAATCAAATACAAAAATTGCTTAACTCATTTAAAACAGATAAACAAAAAGTGTAAAATAGAAACTGGTCAGTGTTGATAAAATGTTATTTAAACGCCAAAATAAAAAAACTAATGTGTAACGAAATTGAAAGTTACTTGGGCAAACGTGCATACATATTTATTTATCAATTTAAAGTGGGCAGTTTTGCAGTTTGTATTTTTTTCCGTTTTTATTAACACAGTTATCTTGTTCCACAATTTACAAATACAACATCAACAGCCATCAGACAGTAATTAAACATGTTTCCTCGGCTCAGAACATGGATAGACATGGAAAAAAAAACGCAAAACAAAAAACATATTAATTGTCGATATTGACCGGTCTTAACATGAGCTACAGAAGTTATGATTAAACGTTTACCAACATCTTCAATGGCTTCCATTTAGTAAACTCTTATTACAACTTTAAGGATCAAAGTGAGATCCTTAACATGGAAGGCGTTAATCCTTTCAAAGGATTACAAAATTACTTCTTGGAGATTAAATTTAAGAAATTTATCTTAAGCCAGGTATAAACATGATATGAGACTCAAAGAAAAACATTTCAAATAACTTTCTGTCTAAATTTGAGGTTTTCCCTTTCTTGTACCGATTGTAAGCTAAATAAAAAGTTCCGTGGCAATTAATGATCAAAGGTACCATCTTTCAAAGCAGCCCTACTAATAGATATTAAATATGACAGAGAACTCCATGCCCTCATTCGAAGATATTTGGTTGAACATATGCATAAGAATGACGAATACTTATGTACTTTAAATTACCTAAAATAAAGATGAGACATTCGAAATTGTCTTCAAAGATAAATCTTTTTGTATCCTTGTATCTGTTTGACCTATCAGTACACTATATAAAGGAATTTGTCTCCGGGTTCCAAGTAAGATTTGACTTAATACTCCTTTCAAGGTGATTAGTTTCAAAGTTATTAACCTGTGTTGAACATATTGTGTTCATGACCTCCTATGATAACCTCTGTTGTCTTTATATGTCCTTTAAGGTCGTTCTTCTCATATTTCCTTATAACATCAGCCTTATGGCCCTTTTACAATCACTTTCCAACAAGCAGAGTCAACCAAATTCACGACACTAATCAAGACCATTCAAAAACAAATCACCAATCATGGAATTTCTATTAAGTCAGCTGGGTTTATTTACACAGATATGAATTACTGTGAGATCGAAAATGACACGGATACTTTCTACACCGATGGATCCAGTGCCTTAAATGGCTCTGGATCTGGTTGGTATTTAGACGATGCAACCAAATGCTATCACAGGAAATTTTTTTGGAACAGATTCCTATTACAATAAATTCTTGAATATATTCTACTTGAATATATTCTAAACACAACAAAATTTTCTATGTAAAATTATTCGGTGCAATTTCAAACAAAAATCATTAATACTGGAATGTTAAGTAGAATCGGTTGCAGGGTAATATAATGCGTTACTGAACCGATTATTTGGAACAAAAAATTTTGCTTGGATATTGCTATGGTGAAAATGGATTTAGTATTTCTAACGGAAATATTTGCTATTTTGGAAGTGGCGACCTGGATTAGTGAGAACATTTGGAGGGATAGGAAAATCAGTATATGCAGTGACAGCTAGGCTGCGCTCAGTGCACTTGAATCTTCAGTCACTTCATCTTAAATTGTCAAGGAATGTAGATGCAGACACAAAAAGATCTAATGTGGGAAAAGGGTCAGTCTTCTGTGGGTTTCAGGTCATAGGGAAATTCGGGGAACAAGATTGCAGACTCTTTAGCTCCGATACAATTCCTCACAATCCAGAATCTCAGATTGGTATAGGCTTGCCATGGCTGATGCATTGGACCAACTCTTATATGAAATCAATTTTCATTGAAAGATGTTCAAATGAGTTAACATGCAAGAATACTAAGCACTTGTAATTAGACCCGACAAGAAAGCGGCTAACAATCTACTCAGCCTGCGAAGAATTGACTGTCACAGAGTTACGGGCGTAATTACGGGACAAAATGCCTGTGCTCGTCATATGACGGGATTGGGTGTCATATCAGACCCCTTGTGTGCAGCTTGTCTTGAGGATAAGGACAGAATAGAACACTACGTATGTTGTTGTCCAGCATGCTCAAGACGTAGACTTTTGATAACACTGTGCATCATTATGCAAACGAAATATTTTGATACGCTTGAGACCAAAAAAACTGAAAGGTACTGATAAGAGAAAAAAAACACTAGCTGGGTTTGGTCTGATTGACTTAGTTTTTATACCCTCCAACTACAGTATGGGGGTATACTCACTTTGTCATTCCGTGTGTAACGCATCGAAATATCGGTCTAGGACCCCATAAAGTATATATATTATTGATCAGTGATCGATTCTAAGACATTGTAGCGATGTCCGTCTGTCCGTCCGTCCGTCCGTCTGTCCGTCCGTCTGTGGAAGACACGATACAGTCCAAAATAAAAGTGATAGACTCCTGAAATTTGGCACATATATGTCTTATGTTCATAGGCTGGTTAAGTTCGGAGATGGGCAAAATCGGACCAGGGGGGAAAAAGTTCCCCCTTGAAGAACTAAACCAACCTCGGAAAAATATCATATTTTTACATGATTTTTTGTGTTTTTGTTTAACAAATCCAACATTTTTATGCTACAAGAAGTTCAAGGTCCTGCATTTGGACCCACAGAATTAGAAAATATTGTTTTACGGTCCGCCCCCCCCCTTTTATGGGCGTGGAATAATTTTTTTTTTACATAATGATAAATTTGTATTTCTTTAGTGCAAAAAGCATAAGAATTATTTTTTAACACTTATTCGAGAGGAATTGTGCCCCCCAATTACCACTACCGAAAAAAAGAAGACGCCCCCCAAAAAAAAGAAGACGCCCCTGCAATTTTTTTTTATTTATTTGCATGTTGGAGGGTATAAAAGATTTGGCACAGCCGAATTTAACACTCTTACTTGTTTTTTTTTAAATTGGCGTTTGAAGTTTTAGGCTTAGAGTTTAATTTTAGATAAGAGGACGAAAACTATTCACAAATTTGCTCGAGTGTCTTCGGCAATATTGTAGCTCTTGAACTACCCTACAAAAAATTCTCCAACGTTTATTTAAAAAATTCCACCTTCATGTCAAAAAACTTATAAATTTAAAAAAATACCATTTTATTTTTTACATTTTTAAGTTTTTGACCATGAGGGTGGAATTTTTTTGAATAAACGTTTAAAAGTTTTTTGTTGGGCAGTTTACGAGCTACAACTTTGCCGAAGACACTCAAGAAAAATCTTGAACAAATTTCGAGATGTAGGCATTACGAAAAGCGTTCTGATATCAAAAATTCATTTCTAAGTCTAAAACTTCAAACGCAGTTTACGAGCTACAACTTTGCCGAAGACACTCAAGAAAAATCTTGAACAGATTTCGAGATGTAGGCATTACAAAAAGCGTTCTGATATCAAAAATTCATTTCTAAGTCTAAAACTTCAAACGCCAATTAAAAAAAATCCTTAGTCAATCAGACCAAACCCAGCGATGGGTTTTCTTCTCTCATCAGTAGCTTTCAGATTTTTTTGGTTTCAAGCGTATCAGATTTTGAGTGTCCCACTGTGTAATAGTTTGCCTGATTTTCTCAAGTTTGTGAAAGCAACTGAGAAATACTGAACAAGTTCTTTTCACTCTGATTTTCTAAACCTTTTTTTTTGGACACTTTATTAATTTCCTTTTCCGGGTAAGGCCTCTTGCATAATTTTTAGATTGTACAATCTTATTTAGACATGTACAATTCATAACCTGAAGTCCTTCATATCTGGACAGTTCAAGAAGGACAGTTTCTCACCTCGGCAAAAATACTCAACTCTTACAAAAATATATAGGACGAAACATAAATTATGATCCTGACTTTCGTGTTAGGCAATAAACAGCTTTGGTTCACCTCACTTGTCCTATATTATAATGACAGTTTAAGAAACATCAAGATGAATTTTTGTATACAAAGCCGAATATGCTTTGTTTTCTTGTATAGGGTATACATGTCACACACATGCACACACATTTATATAGATATAACTTTAACATTGGATGTCAGATTTATTTATAATTGAAAATTTTAACACATAAATTCATTAAAGTGCGTTTAATTAACAAGTGATAAAACCATAATAGATTTGTTTCCAAACACATACATATAATAATCAGGCGAAGTTCATACAACAGTTATAATACGATGTTTATGTGTATGCAACATCTGTTTAAACAATCTACAAATAAGTTTTATATAAAACTAAACTAAACATATGTGGTCTTATCTTTCCTATTATTTTCAGTGATTTGACAGATGACAAAAGAATTTCGCATGTCACTCACAGCATAATTATCCTACTCGAACTTCACTTTTACTGATGGTGCCTCAGCGCCATTGTCTCTTGCTTTTGGTAGGTTGAACAAAGAAAAGTGGGTAAAATTTAAATAACACTTTCAGACTGTGCTCTACTAACATTCTCAAAAACTTTGTGTGTTGATGTACAGAATTTTGCACTCATAATTTTACCACAAATTTATGAAAATGTCTATGTAATTTGACACATTTATGCACATATGTACGCACTTTAAAAAAAAAAAAAACTAACTGACATATTGCGTACATATTAAAATTTTTATAACATCGTTTTGTTTCTTTATCTATAGAAAAAAAATCTAAAAAAACGTTATTCAAAAGGATTTCGTACCGAATAGAAAATGTTTGAACTAGTTTTAGAAAGTTCTAGGTCGTAATTAATGAAAAACAACTCGTTATTTAAGGCATTTGCACACCACAACTTGGAGTCGTCTTGAAAGGAAATTAAACAGAATATCGTGAACCTATATTCAAAATATGCCAACTCAAATTTGACGGAAATGAGTTTCCGATGGCAAATAGCTCCCCTATGTAATACCTATCTGTCATAAAAATTTCAGAGCAAAAAAATAATTTATTGTCGTTTTACATCCATTTTTGTTATTCTGCTAACTCAAAGTACATATTTTTTTGGTGGAAATAAATGCCAACTCCCATTGTAAATTTCCAAAAATTTTTCAAAAAATTTTTTAAAAAAAATTAGACCACATATCTTATTGCATTTGCCATGCTAAACACGAATCTTGTAAAGATTTTGATATCTAATGACTGGTTCTCGAGATATTGCCATTTTAAAAATATCGGTAAATAGTGTTTGCAAAAAAAAAAATTGCTTATATTTATGTAACTTTCAAACTATTTATCAGATTGAAACATTATGAATGGGGCAAATAAAGTCAATGATATAAGCTTTCAAAATAGCTGGTTTGGAGTGACCCTATTGCAATACAGCGTGAGTTACAGAGTGCCAAAGTTGACCACCCTGAGATTAAAAGGCTTTCGGAGCTAGTAACTTTTAAAAATATGCAAAGATTTTTAATTTGTTGTTCAGTTTTTGCAATTACCATACTAAGGATAGCAAAAACCAAAAAAAAAAAAAAATTTTAAATATTTCCAAAAAAAATTTATTTTTATTTTCCGACAAAATATGCCAACTCTAAAAAAATATTTGTTTTTTGATATAGTAATAAATGCCATCTCTGAAAAATATGCAAACAAGTGCAAAATGTGAAAATTTTTGCATAGGTAAAAATTGTTTAGAATATTTAAACCATCTTGTGGAAGGTACATTGTTTATTTTTGCAATAATACGCGAAATAACTAGTTTTTTAGCTCTCCTGAACAGTAAGCTTTTTCGAGTTGGCATTTATTGAATATAGTTCGACGATATGTATAACTAGTGTGAAATTCTCTCTTCGTAAAAATTTCCTGTGATTGCTTGTACGATTACAATTCAATTTTTGAGACTTTTTTAACGATTATTTTGTTTTGCATTTTTTTTTACGTTACCCAGCAAAACTTAGATTACCAAATAAGGTATAAAATAAGGTATAGGATCTCTTATTTTATACATTGCAGCATTGATGATTTTAACAGGCGATGAGACTCAAAGTAATGCATCCACATTATCACAAAGAATACCAGTAAGGTATAAAATTAGTCATAAATTTATAACGAAGAATACGAGTAAGGTGTAAAATCAGACACCGGATTTTAAAAACCAAAAACACAAAATTTAAAGTTTTCATCAATATTAAAAATTTTTATTGTGTTCAAAATAAAATATTTTTCTGTAATGATTTTTTTATATTCATCGAAAGTTGAAAATATATTTTTCTTTCGAAAAAATTAAAACAAAAATATACCAAAAGAAACTTTTTCCAAAAAAAAATTAAAAATGATATTTATCAAAAACAAAAAAAAAAAAAATAAAACCCAAAATAAAAAGTTTTTTTTTGTAAAAGTTCGGAAAGAAATATTGTTTACTCAAAATACATTGTGACGGTTATTGATTACTATTTATATTGATCATTTATGCTCCGATTAGTTAGATCAGCATACCGTTGAAAAGGTACTAATTGTAAGAAAATCTTTTAAATAAGATAAGGAGTTTCCAAATTAAATAACCCTTTCTATTCTGTTAATTTTTATGTGGAAAATTTATTTCACGACTTTGTACCTAAAAAAAAAAATGCATGATTCTATATTATTTTCTTAGGAAAATATCTTATTGTTAGAATCTCATTTTGTTATAGAGAATGTCACAGATTATGCTCCAAACGTTGCAGATTCTGAAATTTATTCTAACAAAAAATGTCTTAGATTGGTCTCAGATGAAAACAAGACTCATTTTCTAAAACATTTTTCCTTCCTTTAGATAAAGTTTGGATTCTGAGATATTTTTGACCAATCTTAATATTCTGATATTTAAGCAAAAAATGTCTCAGATGCTAAGAATTTACGAATCTAAGATTAACGATTATACCATAACACAGAATCTTTAGACTTTAATATTTTTTCTTACAAAAAAAATTTAGATTCTGACATATTTATTCCTTAGAAAAATCTGAGGTATTGAAACATTTTTTGTATAAATTTCAGATTGTTGCATTTCTCTTCAAAAAATGCTCAGATTCTGGGATATTTTTTTAAATTCAAATGATGGTCAACGATGTTTGACCGAAATATCGGAAATAAAACAAACTTTTAGTTAAAAATTGAAAAATTAAAAACAGTGTTTTTATTTAACAATAATTTTCTAAAATTCATGACCTTAAGCCAAACTAAACCGACAACATTCAACTAAGATATTAATCCAGAAATTACATATCGACATGTTCAACCCTACGTGGCCACGTTGAACCAAATTCTTGAAAACTAGCATCAGGAGATCAATTTTGGTTTGATTAAACGGATTCCATTTAAAATATGTTTCAATTAAAAAAATAAATGCTATTTGCATACATAAAATATTAACTGATGTGTTTCCGATGTTGTTTGCATCTTTCCAGTTTTTTTTTTACACTGCAAACATCCTTTTTTATCATGGCACAATAATACCAGGTAGTATTATTAGAATTTGTTGTCAATAACGTCCACCTATTAATTTCAAATTTTAAAAATAAAAATTCAAATAAATAAAAAAATCAAAACAAAAAAAAATATAAGCAACAAAATAAACAAGAAATCCCAGCAGACAATTTGAAAATATATTCCAAAAAGTGGTTATGTTTATGCCCATATACAAAACTTTAGACCACGGTTATAAACAAATCGGTTAATATTCACAATACGAACACAGTTTTTGCAACAATAGCCATTTTTCTCCAAAAAAAGCGATTGCAAATCTTCTTCTTATTTCTTTGTTTGTTGGGTTGCATTATTATTTTGATTTGTTGAAGTCAAGGGGTTTTATGTTTGTTTAAATATTTTTGATTACTTTTTCTAATGATAGTACCGTTATAGTTTTACAATGCTTTTTTATTAAATTTGTTGTGCAGATTTTCATTTATTGTTGTAAGCAATTGTGAATTTTGAATTTATTTTTGAAATGACAAATATTGAAAATAATAGAAAAAACTTTTTATTTTTCGATCTTTTTATATTTTTCTTTTTTATAAAAAGTTTTTGTTTGGTTTTGGTTTTTTATTTTCATCATGATAAATATTTTGAAAAAGATATTTATTTTTATTTTGAAAAATTTAAATTTTATTTAACTTCTACGATAAATATATTTGATGAAAACATAAAATAAAATGTTTTCCGGTCCTTGTGTAAAATATATGATATTTTATAGGTTACGAGAAATGAAATAATATAGCATACCAGAAGATAATATATAAGGTGTTACGAGTAGTGAAAAAGTAATTTTGTATTAAATTTACTCAGGTGATTGTAAGTGAGTGTAAGTAGATAAAATATGCTCGTGAGTGTGTGTCGTTAGAAATTTCCTGTCGTGAGCCCATCTCTAGTTTAAACTTATGCATTTTTTTATAAAATAATTATTTTTTATGTTATTGTAATGCATTATGCATCCAATTATAAATAATGCATTATTTCAAACTTTCAAATAATACATAATGTAACCAAATATAAGTCATCCATGATTTAATGTTTAGAAATAATAAATATGAAATACATTTTTTCCAATAATCATGCATTACGTAGCAAATTATTAGTAATGCATTATTTTTTATTTTAAAATAATACGTTGTGGAACAAATGTTTGGTAAGACATCCTAAAATAATGCTACAAATAAGGTATATACATTACCTTGTAATGTGTTATATAATCACTACCCATTACCAAAGTTTTGCTGGGTATTTGAAAAAATTCCATTTTGCCAAATATTATTGCGTGTAGAGCCCACCGGAATGAAAACTTATTTTTTTGAACACATCTATCGTAAATATAACTGATTTAGGGTATTATATGGTCGACTATAATTTTGATGATATTTTATGGTGGGGGTCGCGAGAAATTTGAAACATTGAAAAGGTGTCGCTAAGCAAAAGTAAATGAGAAGCCCAGCTCTAATAAACGGGATATTTGCAAGTGTAATACCATATATCACAAAATCTTTTTTAAATTTCAACTCAGTGAAACTGAAATAAATGTTTAAAAAAACTCAGTGAAACTGAAATAAATGTTTAAAAAACCGGTAGTTTTTGGAATTTAGAAAAACTGCAAATGCAGTTGTGTAAACAAGACCTTGAAACATCACTGAGCAATGTTTAAGGATTACTCCACTTTATCCGTAAAAGTTACAGAGGGTTAAAGTTGAAAAATCGATAAAAATGGCTTGAAATAATCCATAGTTTTTACCTTCTTTCGCTTTTTTTTTTAAGTTCTCCTTATATTTCAATCTTTTCCGGCATAACACAAAGTCAGTACATATAAGAGATTATTTTAATGTTTGTTTGATAGATGCTTCATCGCTTGGTAAGAAGTTATAAGACGGTTAAGTTTTGAAACCAAAAATTAAAAGTTTTTAAATTTTCGAGGTTTTTTAATCAGGGATTTCGGCCCCCTCTATAAAATGAAAAAAGTTGAACTAGAGTTGGTAGCTGTTGTTATTCTTAACATTTTGGAATTAATCCCGTTAATGTGCCACGAATAGTTAAGGAGTTTCAGCAGATCAAAGTTCGAAAGAAAAAACGTAATTTTTTTAAAATACCAGTTTCGCGGTTTCATTCGAAATTTGGTGAACTCTTGCGTAAACCGAGTTTTTTGTGAGTTTACATAAAAAAATCACTGGCGGGCTTATAAAAAATAAATTGCAAAATTTTATGGCATTTTTGAAAATTGTGCGAAATTTGCAAATCTGTTTCCTATTTTTTTTTAGTAGCAATTAATGCATCATGTTCATTTTAATACACCAAAAGACGTGCCTTAACGAGTAGAACTGATTTGCTTTTTGACTTTTTACTTTAAGCCATTCTAAGCGGAAAGCGCGATGATTTTATCTAAAACTGTTTTGAGCTGGCACATCCAAGGCTTTACACGAAATCTTATGAAATTTTTTTTAAATGAAAGCCCACTTGATGTGTCATCATAAAATCAGAGGCGGGTTAAAAAATTTTGATTATTATAGATTTTTTGGACCATATTAAATTTTCTTGTTATAAAAAAGCATCACTGATTTTTTTTAAACTACTGGTACAATGATACGATTTTCCGTGATATTTTCAGTAATACCAACGCGCGTTGTTTTAAAAAATTGTGAAACTTTTCTTTTACCGCTAATTAATCGCGATTTTAGGTACTTAGATACTTTTTTTTTAAATCGTTTGGTCTTTAAAGGGTTAAATTTATATCATATATTTTAGAAGAAATGATATATCCTGGCATGTTTTAATAACGCATGCAACAAATGTGTAGAAAAAAAAAATCTTTAAAATATTTTTAAGATTTTTAAAACCGCTAATAACCGCCATAACTTTTGACCCCCTTGCGCGATTTAATTGACGCGAACGAATTTCTTATTCTTAAATAGATTCAAATATTTATGCCAACTTTCATCGATGTGCCATCAAAACAAAAATCACATAATTTTTTACCTCAAAATTTAAGTCTTAGACGGAACTCCTCATATGTACCTCCCACCAAATGCAAATGCGCGCTTTTGATGCACTGAACTCATAAAGAATATGGGTGCTATAACCTAAACTGATCAATATTAATAACGGGATTTTATTAATCGACTGATCAAAACTTCGATTATTTGCACATCTGTAGTTTTAATGCAAAGCAAAATAAATACTTTTTGTCTAACACAATCAAATGAATAAAGAAAAAAAAATCTTAAAAAGAATTTGAAAAACATATAGCACTTTCTTTTTTTCCCTTTAACATTCTTTTGAAATGTTATGTTAAAATATGTTGCAAATTCCTTTTTGCTCCGTTGCACAGTTCTTTGTACTGGTACATTTAAGTTACTGTACAACACATTGTGGTCTACAAAAACTTTTTTTTTGTTATTTAAGAACAAGAGTTTTTCTGTAAGTGTAAGTGTCAAATTGTGCTGCGTAATGTTGATTGTCACAATCTCTTTCTGTTCTGGGTTCTCTTATGGTCGTTTTTGTCTTTGTTTTCTTTACTCCATTCAAGAATTTTATTTAAAAAAAAAAAGAAAAAAAAGTTTGAAGTTGGTTTGCGTGCAGCATGCAATAAGCAACAATTGACAATAAAACTTCCGTCAAAACTTTAGACATTCGACAGTTAGCATTTGTTGACAACCAACCTCAAAGGATAATGAAAGAAATTATAATTACAAGAATTTTTAGTTATTGTGTTGAACATGTTTGTTTAAAAACAACAAAACAAACTAATGATTTTTGTTTTTTCATACAGTTTCTGATTTGTTTACACAGAACAAAACCAATTGTTATATTGACCCCCATATTTGTGAATACACTAAAAAAATAAGCTTACAAGCTTTTTACCAATAAAATTGTAAATTTACAATTTTTTTGACGCGATAAAACTTACAAGAAGGTTTCATAACTTTATAGATTTTTTGTTACCTCATATTTTACGAGAATTCCTAGTAAAAATTACGAGCTTTTTTGTTATTTGATGAGTTTTATCAATAAAATTGTAAATTTACAACTTTTTTAGCGAACTAAAACTTACAAGGAATTCTCACGAATTTAATAGATTTGTTTTAAAAACTTTAACAAACTTTGTCATTTGCTGGGTAAAAAAAAAAATAATTTAAAATAATATTTTATTTATTTATTTTTGAATTTTTAACATACAATTACAAATCATAAACTAAATTAACCTAGCCAAGACGGGTGACAATGACCATTGTCTCCTTATTGCGAGGCCGCTGGTGGGAATCGAACTTACGACCCTCAGACTCATAGGAAAGCACGCTATCAACTAGCCAACTGGGACGCCTAAATAAAGTAGTATTTTTGGAGTCAATTTTGACGCGGTCCAGCTCACAAGAAGATTATCGCTAGAGTAAAAATATTTTGGGAATCGTGATAAAATATTTCAAAGTTAATTTTAATGGACTTATTTTTTTATTTTTTTTTATTCACTCTAATATACATCAATACATAAATAAACTACCAAGTACTTATACTAACTTTTGTGTTTTTAACATTTTGGTTTATTGGTTTTAAGTTTTTCTTTATTATACATATTTATTGTACATATTAGGGCGTCCCATCAAATCTTAACTTTCGAATTTAGTCTTGTAATACCTGTCAAACGATGGCCACGGAATAGCTGTGGAAACTTTATGAAAAACTTTTGCAAAGGCATTTTCAGTCGGCAACCACCGGTAAAAGTTTGGAAATTACGTTTTTCGACAAAAATTCATGTCCGAACTTTCTAATCAAATCCGGCATAAAAATTTGAAATTTTTGCGTTCTTTATGGGAAAACATAAGAAATATTTTTTACTCAAATTGGTCTTAAAAGTTGCAAAGTGTTAAGTGAAAAATATTAAAAACATGTAGAAAAGTTAAATTCAACTTCTATGACCACAATGCCTTTTTAAAGAATACATTTTAACGTGAAAAAATTAACAATTTTGATTAGAAATATTTTATTTTGAGTAAAAACCTCTTTTTTTGTCATTTAAAAGAAAAATTACTAATTTTTTTGTTTGAGTGTAAAACTTTTTTCGAGTGTAATGTTTTTTTACTGTAAAAATATTTCTAAGTGAATGCACGTACTTATGTACACAAAATATTGATATTTTTGTAAAAAAAACTAATTTTTTTGTTTTAGTGTAAAATTTTTTTTGAGTATAAAATTTTTTTCGAGTGTAATTTTTAAGTTACCAATGCTTTTAAAACTAAACATGTTTAAAAAGCATTGCTTTAAAACTAAACAAGTTTGAAAAGCATTGCTTAGTTACCACCAATGCTTTTAAAACTTGTTTACCACGTGGCATTTAAGATGAACAAAATCTTAAATTCGGGGTTTTGCTTATAACTTTTGAACCACTTGACCGATTGAGCTGAAATTTAATACCAAACAGACCTGAGGTACGCCAAAGACACATGCCACGTTTCAGCAGTCTCATTATTGTTTTTCGAAAGTTATCGTGTTTTTTATCTCGTAAATTTGCGAAAACCCCTTGCCGAAATTTACTCTTTTGCACATAACTTTTGAACCACTGGACCGATTTGGCTGGATTGCAATACCAACCTGAACAGGTATATGACCAACATAAATACTGGCCAAACGTCAGTAGCCTCTGTGAAGTCTTTCAAAAGTTAGCGTGTTTTCGACGGACGGACAGACAGACGGACGGACGGACATCGCCAGATCGACTTAAAATCGATCGAGGATCATGAATATATATACTTTATGGGGTCCTAGACCAATATTTCGATGTCTTACAAACGGAATGACAAACTTATATATACCCTCTATCACTTGAGTGGAGGGTATAAAAAATATATAAATGGGGATCGGCATCTGTGGACCAAAATCGCTTATCAGCATTTTTTGTTCAAATCGCTTTTTATACCCTCCACTCTAGTGATAGAGGGTATATATAAGTTTGTCATTCTTTTTGTAACACCTCAAAATATTGGTCTAAGACCCCATAAAGTATATATATTCATGATCCTCGATCGATTTTAAGATGATCTAGCGATGTCCGTCAGTCTGTTGAAACACGCTAACTTTTGAAAGACTTTACGGAGGCTCCTGAAGTTTGGCATATATGTTGGGCATTTACCTGGTCAGGTCGGTATTGCAATCCAGCGAAACCGGTCTAGTGGTTCAAAAGTTATGGGCAATAGACTGAATTTCGGCAAGTGTTTTTAGTGAATTTAAGAGATAAAACACACGCTAACTTTCGAAAGGCAATTCTGGGGATGCTGAAGCTTGGCATATATATTTTCCGTTCCCCTGGCCTGGTTCGTGGCCGAAATCACTGATCTAGCGGCGTTTTAGTCAAAATTAAAAAATTAAAACTGATAAATGTTTTGCACTGTATCGATTACCAATACTTTACAGAGAAAATTAACGTTTTCACTTTAGTTTTTCTCTTAATATTCGCACAGCTGTAAGCTATCAAATATACATTTTCTGCAGCAAGTGTATTAAAGGAATTTGGGGCCTAATTACTCAGTGAGTTTTTCTTGACACTTTTAAGTCAATTGTTTACACATTTTGAGCCAAAAAGTTTTAATTGAAAGTAAAAGGTATGTTTTAACTAAAAAATAAATGTTTGTGGCCTGTGTGTATCTAGTAGAGTTGTCAGTCGATTAAGAATAATTCGATTAATCGATCAAACAAAATCCAACTCTTGTTCGAATAATTCAAAAATGACGATTTTCGAATAACGAATAAATCGATTAATTAATGTCGATTAATCGAACAATTTTTTTTAATTAAAAAATTAAATAAATGCTTAGAATTTGATTTATTCTCATAAATTTTGAAAGATTTTATACAAAATGTAGGAAAGTTAAAATATGTAGTAGCCATAGCCCTGGATAGCACATCCATTATAGAATTAGAGGGAGTTATCAAGATTTTAATAAATAATTTAGAAAAAATTATAATTCTTTTGCATCTGACTTACTAAAACGTATTTAAATAAGAATTAATGAGAGACGTATAAAAGTGTTAAATACGTTAATAATTTTTCTAAATTCTGGAAATTTTCCGAGCAATGAATTTTAAGAAAAAATATTCTCCAAAAAGCGAAACAAAAGAATATGCAAATGAATTATACTCCAGATTATTTTATGTTGAGAGTAATCGCAATAATTCAAATAAAAGTATTGAAATAGAGGAAGTTATTAGTAATGAAAATAATAATCTTTTATGCGAGTTAAATAATTCAATTCAAAGTATTAAAAATTCAGAAAATAAAAAGGACAGCGATATATCAGACGATATGGTATATTTGGAAAATCAGAAAAAAGAATAGAAAAATTAGATAAACTTTTGTATGCTCTTCTTACTATATCACCTACTTCAACAATTAGTGAAAGAGTGTTTTCAAAATCTAATTTACGAAAAACAAAAACCAAAAATCGTTTGAAAGCAAAAAAATTGAGTCAACTTTTATTTTTAAAAGATTATTTCTTAAGAACAACTTAAATTGCCTTATTTGACAAAAATTAAAATCATTTGTGATATATTTTGTCTGAATACTTTAAATGAAGGGCTTATTATAAAAACTCGATAAGCAACATTTCATTTTATGGTGGCTTTTGCCTTAAAACTTTAGAATAATGTAAAAAATTTAACTTTTGAAGAACTTCATTCTCAAGATTCTTATACAAAGGGTTTAAGCAAGACTTCTGGCAAAAATCTTTCAATGGAACATCAGTAGAAGGCAAAAAACACAAAAAAATAAAATGTTGCTTATCAAGTTTTTGAAGTAAGCCCTTAAAATAATAATTTGTATTTGAATTATTTCTCAACAAGTATTAAAATCGACATCCATTAATTAAAAGTGATCTCAGTTATTCAATTTTTAAGTTTTTTTTAACTTTTAACTATTTTATTTTTAAGTTTTTTTTCGTTAATAAATTTTTTTACTTTCTTATTTAAGTTTTTTTAAACGAATTGTTTATTTTTTTTGTTAATAAAAATATTTTTTAAAATAATTTTTTTATTCGTTATTCTCTTCGATTAATCGAATAAATTTTGATCTTTAATCGTTTGATCGAACGAGGAAAAACAATTATTTGAATTATTCGAACAAAGTTGAAAGTCGAATAATTGACAACTCTAGTATCTAGTTTATTATTAGTTCATTATAGGAGTTTACATTTGTGATATTAACTATAGTTTCATGGACTGCAACTTTTGAAATTCGATCGTATTCGGTCCAATTCCTGTTTTGTTTATTATTTTGGGATATTTCTGTTGTGACGTTTCAGTATGGCGTGATAGTTCGCGCAAGTTGCGGGGTTTTTTAGGGTCCATCTGCTGTCTAAATAAACAGTATAAACGCGATGCAGACCACAATTTCCAATCGATTTGGCCGAAATTTCAATTTTAAGTTTCTTTTATCGCAAGAACAAAACCTATTAAATTTTGACAAAATCAATCCATGTTAACCCATAGCCCCCATGTAAATGTCCCCTTCAAGTTTTACTTAAATACCCTTAACAATAGTATTCAAGATATCCTCTTGAAATTCGACCAATAAATGTTTTTTATATTCATAAACAATCGCTGTAAATTTTAATGGAATCGGACCATTTTAATTTCTAGGCCTCATACAAACCACTCTCCCAATATTCACATAAATTTCCCAAAATACATAAAAATAAATAAATATAGTTTAAAAATTAATTCTTTTTAAATTTTATAATCGCAAATAAGCATTAGTCTTTATTATTTTACATTTCCGAATTAAGCGCCGCTAGATTGGCTATTTCGGCCACTGTGCAGTGGTTCAAAAGTTATTAGCAAAACCGTGAATTTCAGATTAGTTTCACCTTAAATTCATGAGTTGAAAACCCGTTAAAGATGTTTTAAAAACATTGGTAAGTCACAAAAATATTTTACAAAGTATTTTTGTCACTCAAAAATATTTTTACACTAAAAAAAAAAAATACACTCGAAAAAAATTTTACACTCAAAAAAAAAATTTAGTAAATTATTTTTTTTTTTCTAAAATTACTTAAAAAAAAGTTTTTCTACACAAAATAAAAACCAATCAAAAATTTTATTTTTTCACGTTAGAAAATTTACTGTCACTTAAAAGGGCATTGTGGAGGGTTTTCATAGATTCGGCAAAGTCGAATTTAACTTCTCTACTTGTTTATATTTTTTTCGATATTTTTTATGTAATATGCTTACCATTTTCCAACTTTTGGGATCAATGTGGAAAAAAATAAACTGGTTTTATGGCCGGTGTTCCAAAAAAAAAGTAATTCACATACAAAATGTGAAAATGAAAATTTCCGAATTTTTTTGGTGTTCTAGATTTCACATCTGAATTTCTTTTTCGTTTTGTTTCACATAAATAAAATTTGGTGAAAGTAAAACGAATGCACTTTTTTCCTTATAATTTTTAAATTTTTATACCCTCCAACCACAGTATGGGGGGTATAAAAACTCACTTTGTCATTCCGTGTGTAGCACATCGAAATATGGGTCGGGGAGCCCACAAAGTATATATTATCTTGATCCATGATAGAACCTAAGACATTCTAGCGATGTCCGTCCGTCCGTCCGTCCGTCCGTCTGTAGAAATAACGATGCAGTCCAAACCAAAAGAGCTAGACCCCTAAAATTGGACAAGAGTATCTCTTATCTTACTGGTAAGGTTAAGTTCGAATATGGCAAAATCGGACCATGGGGGAAAAAGTTCCCCCTTGAAGAACTAAAACGACCCCTGAAAAATACGATATTTTTACGAGTTTTTTTTTAATTTTTGCTCAACAAATGTAACATTTGCATGCCATATTATGTTCATAGACCTGCGCTTGGACCAAGGGGGTTAGAAAATTATATTTTTTTCAGCATCGGTGCACCAAAATATCTTTTTTGGAATTGTAAAAAAAAAAAAATTGTTTGAAAAAGTTCCTGATTTTTGAGCCGGATTTGGTTTAAAAATTCAGTCATGAGGTTTGGTCGAACAACTTATTTTTTTTTTTCAACTTTGACCGCTGGTTTTTGACTGAAGATGCCTTTGCAAAATTTTTTTTGATAAATTTACCACCACCATCTATTACGACATGAAATTCGAAATTTTTGATTTGACGGGACGCTCTAGTACTTTTAAAACTAAAACCACATCAAATATAAAATGAACAAAAAGAAAAAAAAAACTATAAACTTACATTTCAAATATTTATTAGCATTTAAAATACTTTGGTACTTGTAAATTTTATTTAAATTTCCATAATAAATTCAATTTTAACTATCTCTGTATCTTAATATTTGTATATCTTCTTCTATTTTTATTTTTTTTTTTTTTTATTAAAAGTCTCTTCCAACTGTTTTATAATCATGTACCAATTAGTATATGGAGAAAAATTAGGCTTCCTAACAATATTCAATCAATATGTGTAAACAATAAATAATTCTATGAATCAATAACAATATACTACCACTACTGCTACTACTACCCTAGACATATAAAAATTTTGTATATGTATGTAGTATACACTGTATACTAATACCTACACATATACATTATCCTGTGTGTTATTAGCACACAATAACAATAATAAAGAATGTTCAATAACATACAATAAAGGCAGCTTCCTTTTTCAACTATGAATTCCGACAAAATACAAGTACTCGTACGTATACACGATTATTAGAATAAATGAGTGTGTATGTGTGTCTAAGGATATGTGAGTTAGAATATCTGTTATATATTTTAGAAACAAACCAAGTAAAATATTTCTAAAACACATATAGGACATTACATATTTAAAGTACTGTCTGATATAGAAACAACAAGTAGAAAAGTTAAATTCGACTTGGCCGAATCTATGAATACCCTCCACAATGAACTTTTAAGGCTGGATTACTCAATGCTCCGATATAAAATAACTCTCCGTTAAATTTAACTTTTTCATTCAAATTTTGACATAAGGCTCCGTTAAATCGGCAGTTAGCAGCTAACTTTTCATTGAGTGATAGTAAATTTTCCAACGTGAAAAAGTAACATTTTTGATTAGTTTTTATTTTGTGTAAAAAAACTTTTTTTTTTAAAGTAATTTTTGAAAAAAAATAAATTACTAAATTTTTTTGAGTGTAAAATTTTTTTTGAGTGTAAAATTTTTTTGAGTGTAAAATTTTTTTTTGAGTGTATTTTTTTTTTAGTGTAAAAATATTTTTGAGTGACAAAAATACGTTGTAAAATATTTTTTTGACTTACCAATGTTTTTAAAACATATGTAACGGGTTTTCAACTCATGAATTTAATGTGAAACTAATCTGAAATTCATGGTTTTGCTAATGACTTTTGAACCACTGCACTGTGGTCGAAATCACTGATCTAGCGGCGTTTTACTCAAAATTAAAAAAATAAAACTGATAAATGTTTTGCACTGTATCGATTACCTATACTTTACAGAGAAAATTAACGTTTTCACTTTTGTTTTTCTCTTAATTTTCGCACAGCTGTAAGCTATCAAATATACATATTCAGCAGCAAGTGAATTAAAGGAATTTGGGGCCTAATTACTCAGTGAGTTTTTCTTGACACTTTTAAGTCAATTGTTTACACATTTTGAGCCAAAAAGTTTTAATTAAAAGTAAAAGGTATGTTTTAACTAAAAAATAAATGTTTGTGGCCTGTGTGTATCTAGTTTATTATTAGTTCATTATAGGAGTTTACATTTGTGATATTAACTATAGTTTCATGGACTGCAACTTTTGAAATTCGATCGTATTCGGTCCAATTCCTGTTTTGTTTATTATTTTGGGTTATTTTTGTTGTGACGTTTCAGTATGGCGTGCTAGTTCGCGCAAGTTGCTCGGTTATTCAGGGTCCATCTGCTGTCCAAATAAACAGTATAAACGCGATACAGACCACAATTTTCAATCGATTTGGCTGAAATTTGAAATTTATGTTTCTTTTATCGCAAGAACAAAACCTATTAAATTTTGACAAAATCAATCCATGTTAACCCATATATATATTCCCTTCGATCCTATAAGGAGCATAGGGCCTCTATTTGTTGTGGTTTCGTTAATCATTTAGTTTTAGGATGAAGTAGCTGATTAGGCTTCCGCAACCGATCCTGGTGCTGGGGCTGCCAGCTATCCTCCAGGCAGGATGCCTTCTCACATTCGCTAGCTTTGGACGGGTGTCCAAAAGCCATTGCCCGGGGAATACCTGGCCTAAAGCCGGAGGTCGTGAGCTGCATTGACAATGCAACAAAGGAATCGTTCCTGGCCACTCCCAAGTGAATGGCAATCAAGAACTTTCCACCTTTACTTGCAATGCCCATTCCCATAGCCCCATGTAAATGTCCTCTTCAAGTTTTACTTAAATACCCCTAACAATAGTATTCAAGATATCCTCTTGAAATTCGAACAATAAATGTTTTTTGTATTCATAAACAATCGCTCTAAATTTTAATGGAATCGGACCATTTTAATTTCTAGGCCTCATACAAACCACCCTCCCAATATTCACATAAATTCCCCAAAATACATAAAAATAAATAAATATTGTTTAAAAATTAATTCTTTTTAAATTTTATAATCGCAAATAAGCATTAGTCTATATTATTTTACATTTTCGAATTAAGCGCCGCGAGATTGGCCATTTCGGCCACTGTGCACTGGACCGATTTGGCTGAAATTCAATTCGAACAAGGCTCGGGGAACGATAAATTTATATGCCAAACTTCAGCATCCACTGAATTGCCTTTCGAAAGTTAGCGTGTGTTTTATCTCGTAAATTCACGAAAAACCCTTGCCGAAATTCAGTCTTTTGCTCATAACTATTGAACTACTATATCGATTTTGCTGACGGACAGACGGACGAATGGACGGACATTGCTAGATCGTCTTAAAATCGATCGAGGATCAAGAATATATATACTTTATGGGATCTTAGACCAATATTTCGAGGTGTTACAAACGGAATGACAAACTTATATATACCCTCTATCACTAGAGTGGAGGGTATAAAAATTAGATCAATGTCACACTAGCGATGTCCTGGCTAAACTTTCTTTGCTGTACATTTAGTGTGGATTGATGTAAATGCATATAGTACACGTCGAACAAAAATAGACATATTTGCAATAAGTGTATTGATACCAGCATATGTTATACTTATATTCAATGAAAATTCCATGGGTATAGATTAGGGATGCCAAACGGGATTGACATTTAAAAATATCGGGATTTAGGTAATTAAAATCGTAGTTCTGATTTTTTTTGGGATTCCGAGATTTTTGTATTTTTCGAATTTCTGTATTTTTCGGCATTTTTGCTTGCTAGTATCGAAGAACCCGTTCTGTTTTAAAGTTGCGAATGAGTAATATTAATTGCATAAATATTCCTCATACGCTCTGTTGGCACAAAGAAATACAAGCAAATAACAAAATTGTTATGAAATTTAAAGTTCAAATGCGATTTTCTCGAAAAAAAAGATGAACGTGTTTCTGATGTTTTTTTGTGTGGATGGTCAAACATCTAAACTTTTAAAAAAATAAATAAAAAAGAAAAAAAAAGTGGCCGGATTTTTGATAAATTGACTTTTTTAAAAAATGGAAAATTTCAGAACGGGTTCTGAAAATTTTCCAAAAAAAAAATTTTAGTCGATAGCCCATACGAAACTATATAAGAACGTAAATTTTTGAGATTGTGGTGCATTCCGTTTTAATGTGATAAATATTTAATCAAGGCAACTCGCAACAAATTGTACCATTTTTTCAATATTTGACCACGTCTCCTAAGCCCAGTTTTCGAAAATTTGAAAAACCAAAAACGCTATTTTCTTAGTTACATATAGGGCTATCCAAACAACCTATTCAGAAATTTACGGGACACATGTTTTTTTTCGCTGGACATTTGGTGTGGAATGCCTCATATAAAAGAGGGGATTTTAAGGTTAGGGTGTTCGGCTAATCGGCAATATCAGTGCTTAAAATTTTCGCTGTGTCCTTATGAAACAATGTGGACCTTCCGGAAAATTCGATAACTCCCAAACTAACAGGAATATCGCCTATAGCAAAAATACGTGTCGACTTAAATTTAATAAAGATTATTTTATATTCATAAAGATATCGTAGGTCTATGTCTTCAAATAAATACCCTCAAAATTTTCACATTTTCATGAAAAAAAATGGTTTATATAGGATTTCTATTCGGTAAAAAATTCCCGGGAATTCCCGGGAAATATTTTTCTTAAAATCCCGGGATTTTTTCTTCGGGAAATTTCGGAAATTCGTCGCTAATTTTTTAATAAAAATATATTTAATTTACACATTTTTAACATTATCTTAAATGATTTAATAAAAATGACATTAAAGCTTTGAAAGAATTAACATTTTTAAAGAAAAACTAGTTAGGATATGCTTCAGCTTTCATATTATTTAGACCTAATAATTATTTTTCTTTAATCGATTGCGTGACAAAATACGGAATCAAACTAAATTTCACTTCAAATGTTGGTTGCAAATTGGCAAACGTTTTCTTTATCTAAAATTCCAATGATTTCTTCTTTACGAAATTTAATATTTCATATTCAGAACAACAGTCTTTATAAAATATCTTAATTTTAAAAAATATATAACAAACCTGGTTTTCAGCTTAAAATTTCATATATGAAGTAAAAGCCTGATATCTATCGGCCATGAAAAAGATATTTTGTAACGAACCTTGGCCGCCGCGAGTTCTATCCCAGCAACTAGTGAAAATACGTCGTTACAAGGGCTATATAGTACATTGGTGTTCTCATTTTGCCGGAATGCCTTAAACCAATTAATTTTAATAATTCGAAAGTTTAATTAAATATATCTTCAAGATATAATTTTCTTACGGTTGGCGTAGTCAAAATTAGAAAAATTTTCCAAAAAGTTATTGAAACCGCATTTGAAGCAAAATCGGGTATTTCCGAATTGTGAAAAATTTTGCATGGAGTGGAAATACGTCAATGCAATTACTAAAACTATGAAAAGGTCCAATATTTCTACAAAAAATAGATTTTATGAACTTTCTACGTATATTTTAGAAGTTAGTAAAACTATTTTACAAAAGAATTCATTCTAAAATCGTTTTAAATTGGAAAATACGACCATAATTTGTAATATAACAATTTTTATATGCTAAAGTTCAAAATTTGTTTTAATTAAAAAAATTCCCGGGAATTCCCGGGAATACGATTTTTTTTTAAACGATTTCCCGGGAATTGAAAAAGTCCGGGAATTTAGAAACCCTAATGTTATACCGCCGTTGGATAGGCATTAAAAGAAAACTTTATTCTCATACTTATGAAGACATCATATAGTAACTTGGAATGAAATGGCTGAAAAATCCAAAAAACAACTTTTCGCCATTTTTATACCCATTTTTTGAACCCATAAATTCACGATAAGGCCGATAAGCCGATCACCCCGACCATAGAATTGTCTCTTTTGTAGAAGTACATATATTTTGAGTTTCAAACAATTCGGTTCATAAGGGTTGAGATACTTCCTTGTCAATATTTTTTTTACCATGCTTTATTTAATCGACAGCCAATTGTATATTTAGTAATCTGCCCAAATAGCGAGATTTGCCTTCCACAGAGTAAGAGTATTTAAGCTTAATATATTTTTATTTGAAATTAATTCTAAAGACCTTTCTAACGATACGAATTTTGATACTGAAGAAATAGTAAATTTTGATTTCAAACTTTGACAACAAAAAAAAAAATTTCGGTATTTATCAACCCCGGAAATTCCGAGATTGAGAAATATTAATCACGGGATTCGTGATTTTTAAATCTCTAAAAACCTTGGGGTTTTTTAATCTCTAAAAATCCCTACTACTATACTATATGTTAATGTGTGTAAATGTAGTATGTACTATATAATATTCAAAAAGATCTATATAGGTATATGGCATGAAAAATAGGCAACAATGAAGTTATTGATTCCACATGAATGGCAAACTGTACGAATTGCAAATCTATTTAAACCATCATGTACGTAGAACAAGAATATTTTTCGATTACCTTACGTCCAAAGAATGCACAATGGAATGAAAATTGTAGAATAGTGTTATATTCCATGTGTTATAAATCATCTGAAAGTATTGCCTTCACTATATTGTTCAGCTCATTAGGCGTGTGCAGTTTGAGAACGAACTTGCCTAATTGATGTACCTACTCGCTACTTGGACGGAGCTTGACTTGATCATCTAGATAAGCTCTTTTATTACTCCTTTCACTAATGTAAGTGTCATTCCGTTTGTAAGACCAGAAAATATAATGGTCCTCTTTGGATATTAAGATGATCTAGCGATCCATCTGGCTATCTATAAAAAGCGAGCTTCGAAACACCACACCAAGGCCGCTTAACCCATTTACTCCCCTTGTACACTACAGTAAACACATCTTTAAAAATCATTAAAAATTAACCCTACAACATTTTTGTGTTTTGTTTGGACAAGATTGATCATTGAAGGGTTATCTTTATGATAGATGTGTTCGGAAAAAAATTTTCAATCCAATATGTTCTACACGCAATATTTGTTGGCAAAATGGAAATTTTTCAAATAACATAAAAAATTGCACAACAAAATAAACGTTAAAAACGTTCTCAAAAATCAAATAATAATAATCGTACAAGCTTTCTTAAAAGCGGATTTTGTAGAAGTTTTCAATACAAAAAATACAAAATTCGAACTTTGGAAAAATGTTCACTCGTTCGGAAGATATTGCATGTGAAAGCTTTAAGTTTGGTTGGATATATCTCCGCTAGAGGGCGCAGTAGACCAGAGAAATAAACAAAAAAATTTAACTTAGCATAGATCTACATTTTTAAAAATTTTGGTCAAGAAATTCTTAGCTAAATAAAGTTGGTAGTGAAAGGGTTAAGTTTGGCATATTTTTTTTGTTTTTCTGGTCAGGTGGGTTTTTTATTTCAGTGAAATCCGTATAGTGGTTAAGAAGTTATGAGCAAAACCGTGAATTTTAGATGGTGTTCATCTCGAATTCACATGTTAAAAAAACGCTAATCACGGGCAAAAATTTATTATACCCTCCACTTATTGTTGGTGATAGAGGGTATATACATATAAGTTTGTCATTCCGTTTGTAACTCATCGAAATATCGGTCTGGGACTCCATAAAGTATATATATTCATAATCCCCGATCGATTTTAAGACATCCTAGCGATGTTTATATTACTTAAAAAGTCCTTCTTGAGAATAAGAGTTTGCACGGGTGGCCCGAGACAATTTTAGCCTGAAAGTGCGAATACAATATCTTATTTTGTTTGAATATGTATTTGGGATGTCTAAGAATAACTTCGCAACAAAAACTAAAATCTTCGATCGAGCACTTTTTGCAAAAATCGCGGTTGAATTGGTAAAAATGACAATATTCGAATTTTCTCGAAAACTATGAAAGACATCAAAAAAACACATATGACCAAAAATATGCCTCGGAAAAAATGCATTTATATAAAGTATTTAAATATTTACATTGAAGCATTAAAACGGTCAAAAAATAAAAAAATGAATTTTGAATGTATTTTGTGTGGTACGAAATTGGGCACTGTTTTAAATGCGATTAGAACGAAATTGAAACAAGTTACAGCATTGAAGATGACAGATTTGAATTCTACAGGTCCATATTATATAAAATATGTACACTCTTAGTTTTTGACATTAATGCAATAATGTACATGGAGAGTCAGTCACGCCCCGCCGGATTTCACCAGCGTATTCCTTGGCTCATTTCATGAAGATAATTCCACTACGATCATTCCCGAAAATGCAAGTGCGCGAATTGGTGGCGGTTTGAAATTTTTCGGATTGGCGGTCGGAGGGTAGTACGATAAAATTGTAATTTTTTGTTTGTTTTTGGACTTGTTGGAAAGGTCTTTCTGAGACCTTTAAGAATCATCAACAAAAGATAAAAAAGAAAGTGAAATCGCAGAGAAAAAAACTTGAAAAAAAGTCATCGGAATGTGCACATAACCTCAATTTGCTCAGCCTGATGGTGTGTAACTTATCTTTTTTTTCTCTTAAAAGATAGCCCTACCTCTTACCTTTCCAAAATGTCCTAAGCGAAGCCCACAGGTTTACTGTTCCAAAATTTTTAAACCGCTGCCATATCCCAAACTTGCATTTTCGGGGATGGTCGTAGTGGAATTATTTTCATGAAATGAGCCAAGGAATATGCTGTATAACAGTGGAGCAACAAAAACGCATATAAATCGCATTATTTAAATTTCAATCGCGAATATCTCGAAAACGAAAAGCTATAGAGAAATTTGGACTGCGGATTTGAAATCACGAGGTACTTTTTATATAAAATCATGTCCCATTTTGTGGCTATTACTTACAACTCCGTTGCAGTTCCGTCTTAAAAACCACAAAATTCGCGGTTTTTTGTATTTTTATACCCTCCACTTAGTGATAGAGGGTATATATAAGTTTGTCATTCCGTTTGTAACTCATCGAAATATCGGTTTAGGACCCCATAAAGTATATATATAATTGATCAGTGATCGATTTTAAGACATTATAGCTATGTCCGTCTGTCCGTCTGTCTGTGGAAATGGTGATCACGGCTAAAATATTACACGGAGATGATTCAAACTTAACATATTTATTGCAAGTTCTCCTGAGCAGTTTGGTATTGCATTTGAGCGATATCGGTGCGGCGGTTCAAAAGTTATGAACGAAAATGTAAGTACACCTCAAAAAATTTGGTACATTCAACATAACCTAAAAATACAAAATGCTTTAATTCGGCTGCAGGTTGATATATGTGAACATAATTGAACACCGAATGGTATTTAAACAAGTACGAACATATTTTTGGCAAAAAAAGAAAAAAATCGCGGATTTTTTTTTTTACCAAAAAATTTTTTTTTCCCGGAAATTTTTTTTTAAATTTTTTTTTTTAAAAGTAATTTCCTTTTAAATAAAGTTTTTTGCAATAATCTTTATGAAATTGTGGAGGGTATCAATACATTCGGCAAGGCCGAATATAAGTTTTTTACTTGTTATATTTGGAAAATGGATACTGCTGGAAAAGTTTTGATGGCTGGCTTAGATTCCCTTTACTATTGAAAGTACAAAAATAGCGGTTTTGGAATCTGCAAACGCGAATATCTCCAAAACGGTTTATGCTACAAAAATTTTGAAAACAGTTTTGGAATAAGGAGGTCAAAACCTATTAAGGCCATATATTTTAATCCCAAATACATAGTGTTGAATTCGGCTGTGCCGCATCTTTTATACCCTCCAAAATGTAAAACAAAAATTGTCAGGAGGGTTTTTTTGGGGGGGGGAGGGGATGGGGATCAGTGGGGGACGTTGAGAGCACATTCCCATCGCGATAAATATACCACATGTTTCATTTATTTAACAAAAATACAAAAAAAAACATGTAAAAAAGTTTATTTTTCCAGATGTTGGTTCACTTCTTCAAGGGGAACTTTTTTCTCCCTGGCCCGATTTTGCCCATTCACGAACTTAACCTGCCTATGGACATGAGACATATTTGTGACAAACTTCAGGAGTCTAGCTGTTTTATTTTGTACTGCATTGTGTTATCTACAGACAGACGGACGGACATTCACAGAATGTCCGTCGATCATACACTCTAAAAAGTGCAAGTAAAATTACTACAATTATGTTAGTAAATTTTTGTTTAAAATGACACACAACGCCTAAATTTACGCATCAAATGTTTAAAAAACACATTTAAACACAAAATACTGAAAATTACACATTTTGTATAGTAAATTGAAAGTTTTTAAAAATTTCAAATTTATTATTACACATTTTGTGTTTGAAATCAAAAATTACGCATAAGCGTCCAACCTGAATCAAATTACGTCGCGTAAGGCGTAACGCCCAATAATTTTTCGTTTCTAATATTTAAATGTGAGTTACCTAAATCAAACGGACGTAAAAATTTCAAATTTGGTGTGTTTGTTTTTGTTTTTTTTTACGTCTTGCGCTACGCATTTGATTCTGGTTCGACCCTAAGATGCGTAACGTTACATTTTGAAAGCAGTAATTAAAAAATTATCATGTCAAAAATTAAATTTGGAAAAATCAGAAAAAATAAATACATATTTTATAATAAAATGAAAATTTTAGCAAAAAGACGAATAAAATAAAAAAAAATATAGAATGTTTGCACGCAATTATGAAATGGTAAATGGGACAACAAAAGTGTATTAAGGTTAGTTCAAACAACAAATTTAACAAAAGAAATGCATTAACAGACATACAAAATAACAATATTGTTTTCAGATTAAAAGGGCAAATGGCTTAAAAGTTAGAAAATTCCTATTTTGTGTTTTGAAGGAAAATTGAAGTTTATCCCGATTGTATTTTAACATGGACTTCATCAATCAACGCATCAAGATTATACAAATGCATTTTCAGTTACTTCTTCATATACTATCAATAATTAAGTGCGATTTACATCTCAAACTCAAAGACTTTTTCTACAGAAATTTGTCTCAGATTCTAATAATTTTTTATATACAAAAAATCTTAGATTCTAAGACATTTTTCCCTTCAGAATCTGTGATATTTTTCTATAAAAGGAGTCCAGAATCTGTGATATTTTTCTACAGGGAAATTCTCAGAGTCTAAGAATTTTTTTTTGTTCAAAAAGTCTCAGAATCTGCGATATATTTTCTATAGAATCTGAGACATATTTTTAAGGAAAAAGTCTCAGAGATAAAAGTCAAAGATCTATAGAAAAAGTCCGAATCTGAGACATTTTTCCTATATAAAAATTATCATAATCTGAAACAATTTTTTTTATAGAAAAAGTCCCAATAATTTAAAACATTTTTTCTTTGGAAAAGGTGTAAAAAAACTAAAACATTTTTTCCACAGAAAAAGTCTAAAAATCTGAAACATTTTTTCTATAGAAAAAGTCACAGAATCTGAGGCGTTTTTTCTATAGAAACAGTCTCAGAATCTGAAACAGAATTTGAGATAATTTTTTCTAAGATATTTTTTCTATAGAAAAATCTCAGAATCTGAAACATTTTTTTTATAGAAAAATTCTTAGAATCTGAGACATTTTTTCTATAGTTAAAGACTCACGGTCAAATTCATAATGCTTTAAGACAGGCTAATAAAATGTTTATAGTGAAAATTTGCTAAAAAATGATTCAAAATCGTTTAAAAGCAAAATATTTATAAAAGATTTATAGTAGGGTATAGTCTACAATAAACCTTCGATAAAGTTTGGAGTTGAAAAATCTTTCTTTGAGTGGTCAGCATTTAATATTTAATTATCTAAAGATTTAATCAAACATTCTCCTCCCTCGAATAGTTAAATTCCATCAATTTCTATTCAATAAATTGAAGATATCTTCAACAATTAAGAAATTTAGTATGTTTTTAATAAAAAATTGTCAAATATTTGTTAAAAATTAATTAAAATAAAATAAAACAAAATAGTGATGTACATTCAATCAAAACATATCCGGTACTCGAATATTTTTTGTACTCTTTGTATAAAAAATAATTTTTTCGCTCTTATTTCTATTTGATTTTCATATAACGTTAAGAAAACAATGTTAAACAATTTTTTACTTAATACGAAATTTTTTCTAACTCTTAAATCTGCAAAAAAAAATATTTAACTATGACTACCGAGCAGTGGCGGGTACAGCTTTTGGTTGTGGGGGGGGAAATTTTTTTTTTTTACTTCGAAAAAAATCATAAATTAACCTTTGTTGACGAGCAAAAAAAAGGATACGTCTTTTTTACAAAAAAAAGTGATGGGAAAGCTATAAAATCATCAAATTTATTAGTTTTTGCCGAAGGAGGTTTGTTTTCATGACCATATTTCGTTTAGGTCAATTTTTTTTTTAATTTGTTTTAAAAGAAAATTGTATATTTTTCGTATACATAAGAATAGAATTTTTTAATAGAAGAAATTCTTCCTACATAGAAAACATTAGATGTTAAAACATTTTTCGTGAAAAAAATATTTTTTATAGGGAAAATGTCTCAGAATATAAGACTTTTCTTAACGAAAAATGTCTCAGAATCTAAGACTATTTTCGTATAGAAAAATTTTCAGATTTTTAAAAGAAATTTAAAAGAAAATTGTATATTTTTTGTATACATAAGAAGAGTCTAAATCTGAGAATTTTTTAATAGAAAAAATTCTTCCTGCATAGAACATATCAGATTTTGAGACATTTTTCGTGTCTGAAATTTTTTTTTTTTCGTATAGAAAAATTTTCAGATTCTAAGAATTTTTTCCACAGAAAAAGTCTCAGATTCTGAGACATTTTACTATAGAAAAAGTCTCATATTTTAAAGCGTTATTGAGACATTTTTCCTATAGCGAGGTCTCTGATTATTGGATTTGTTTCATACTGAAAAAATTTTAGATTTTGCAACCTTTTTTCTATAGAAAAAGTCTTAGTTTCTTGACCTTTTTTCAATAAAAAAAGTCTCAGATTCTAAGAACTTTTCCTAAAGAAAAAGTTTCAAATTCTGAGATCTTATTCCTAAAGAAAAAAGCTCAGATTCTCAGACCTTTTTCCTAAAGAAAAAGTCTCAGACTCTGAGAGCTTTTTCTGATACAGGAAAAGTTTAAATTCTGGCACTTTTTCTTTAAAGAAGAAGTGACAGATTCTGAGACCTTTTTCTGATTCTGAAATCTTTTCCGATTCTAAGACACTTTTTCTATAGACCCTTTCCTAAAGAAAAAGTCCCATATTCGGAAATGTTTTTCCTCTAGAAAACGTCTCAGACTTTAAGACCTTTTTCCTATAGAAAGGTCATAGATTCTGAGACCTGTTTCCTATAGAAAAAGTCTGAGATTCTGAGACATTTTTCTGAGACTCGGAGACCTTATTCCTATAAAAAGTCTTAGATTCTAAGACCTTTTTCCCGTTGAAAAAGTCTCAGATTCTGCGACCTTCTACCAATTCAGTAAGTTTCAAATTCTGAGACTATTTTTCAACAATAAAAAGTCTCAGACATTAAGACCTTTTTCTTTTTAAAACAGACTCAAATTCTCAAAGTCTCAAATTCAGAAATTCTGAGACTTTTTTTTCCAAAGAAAAATTCTTCTGCGACCTTTTTCCTATAAATAAATTTTAAACCTTTTTCACATAAAAAGGTCTCAGATTCTGAGAATTTTTTCTTTAGAAAAAGTTTTTTCTTTAGAAAAAAAAAAATTAAAATAGTTTTACATATGTAAGTTCGATAACATTGCTATGTCGAAGACAAACATTTTTTATATAAACGAAATTAAGATCCTGTAAGATTTTTCTATACAAAAAAATCATATTCAAATTAATTAGTTTATGATAAAATTCATAATAAGATTGACAGATATTTTTCACAGAAAATGTTCAGATTAATTCACTTTTCCCTTAAAAAATTAAAAAATTTTTCCTATTAAAATTTTTTAGATTTTCTTCTATGAAAAATTTTTGGACTTCGAGAGTTTTTTTAGAAAATTTCCTTCTTTCTTTTTTTCTTCGTTTTCTTTTCTTTCCTTTCCTTTTTTTTTCTTTTTTCTTTTTTTCCTTTTTTTTTCTTTTCGAAATTTGGTCTGGGGGGGGGAAATTTCCCCTTTTTCACCCCCCTTGTACCCGCGCATGCTACCGAGTCAATCGATTTATTATTTTAAACATCACACACAATTAAATGAGAAATATAGCAAGGGTGTTGCCAACATTAAAACGCAAAATTATTAAATTGTTAAAGTACGTTTATGAATACAATTTCTTTAAAAAGGTTTACTAAAGGTTTATTGTACTTTAACTATTGTGTGCTTTAAAGCCAAATTACAATTGCTTTATGAATTTGACTGTCAGCATCTGAGACATTTTTTCTTTAGAAAAAGTGTCAGAATCTAAGACATTTTATCTATAAAAAAACATTTTAGAATCTAAGACATTTTATCTATAGAAAACGTTTGAGAATCTTAGAATTTTTTCTAAAGAACACGACTTGGATCTGAGACATTTTTCGATAGAAAATGGCGCAGATTCTAGAACATTTTTTCAATTAAAAAAGTCTGAACATTTTAGAACCTAAAGTGTTACCTATAAAAAACATTCACATTCTGATTTATTTTCGGGAAACTAATCAAAAATAAGGTCATTGTATATTTTTTAGTTATTAATTTACAACTATTTAGTTTGTTCTTTTGTAATTACAATTTATGTATGTATATTTTATCCAACTATTGTAATTTAACTAAAGTTAAAATAAAAACCATAAAAGTAAAAAGTCATTTATTTATAGTAAAGCGTGAAAAAAAATTTATATGCAATTTTAAAAATTTTTAATGCAATTTTGCACACAAAGGAGTGCTTTTTTAAGCAAAAATATTTTAATATTACACACTTTATGTTTATTAGAAGAGAATTTCTAACCTATAGTTATACACACAATATGTTTATTTTTTGTACACACTTTGTGTGCAAATGTTGAAATTTAAACACATAGTGTATTTTTACCCACTTTATTGTAGGAGAACAGTTACCTACAATAAAGTGGGTAAATTTCAACAAAAATTTATTAGAGTGTAGATCAATAATATATATACTTAATGGGGTCCCCGACCGATATTTCGATGCGTTACAAACGGAATGACAATGTTAGTATACCCCCATACTGTGGTTGGATGGTATAAAAAATTATGGTAATAGCAAGCACTTTTAGGTTACAACTGGCTCGGACTACCCGTGTTTGTTGTGAAGTCAAAATTTTTAAATGTCTTACGGTCTATTTTAGATATTGATTTTATTTATACTAACCCCTCTCTAAAATATAATTTCAGATAAAAAACAACTTGAAAAGTTGTTAAAGTTTTTATTAAATCTGATGTTAAGTGCTGGTATTTTTATTGTTCATTAAAAGCATCTCTGGAAGGATATATTTACAAACCTATATAAACAGTACATACTACGTACATTTATATAAACATAATTCTATTTATAACTTATATACTATCATAGAATATTTTAGATATACATATAAAATATAAAAAAAGAAACTAAAAGAAAAGGCATAAAAGCAATAACTTCCAATTGATTACATTACTTAAAAAAAAAAATCTTTTTCATTTTGAACCTTATAAAAAATTCATAAATTTAAATATAAGGCACTGGGCCAAACTTACATTGAACATAACGACTCTATCAATAATTCCCCCTCTAAGATAAAAGTAGATTGCCACCCATTCATACCACCCCTTACATATTCAATATCTCAACTGTACATATATTTTTGTTAGGCAAATTTACACTCACTCTTGCATACACCAAATAAAAAAAAAAGTTGAAGAAAATTTTTTTTTTTTTTTGGAAAATGAAGTTGTTAAGTAGTGCTTCAGCAAGATGAAAAATAAAAACGAAGAAACTAAAAGTAAATGTGGTGAAAAATAATTTAAAAGAATAAAATTAAATTTATTTTTATAACTGCTTGAGGAGGAGATTTATTTAAACGTCAAAATGAAAAAAACAAATAAAGAAAATCAATTTCTTAAAGGAAACGGAAACCAAAACCACTCAAAAATTTTAGATTCATTGCAAACAGATAGAGAGGAAAATCAATCAAAATATATTTGTGTTCTTATGCGTCGTATTCATGATTCCACTTTTTTATATTTGGATTTCTATTCATACAATTATCATCATTGGTTTGTCTCATCAATATCAAAATTAAACTTTTCCAAGTAAGACATCGTCATTATCATTATCATCATCGTCATCATCAGCATACATTTAAAACTTAAAGAATATGAAAATTTTATTCAACCGCACTAATACTACTACACACTTACAGAAAAATTTAGCTTGAAAGAAATAATTAAGAAAAATAATGAGATTTCAAAGTTATACCTTCTTTTCATTCATTTAATCAAACAAATTGGCTTGAAAAAAAAATTGAGATCGTAGTAGTTTAATTTAACCCAGCAAAATTATCTTTTCATTGTAGTATACATAATAGCCCAGTTGGGAATGTCCTCGAGCCATCCTCAGTGACGGCGCACAGTGGGGAAAATGGACTTTTTTTATCCAATTTTGCCTACAGGTCGCAATTCTTAACCGATTTTAGTTTTTCTTTTTTTGTATTTTAGCTAATAAAATTCCACATTGATCTATCGTGGTGGATTTTTGAAAAAAATCTTTTAGTTTACTTTTAAGATTTTCCTAAAGTTCTGAAAATTTTCATTTTTTCAGTATTTTTGCAATAAAAAATGGCATGTGACGAATATGCTGTATAGACTAAATTAAAGGTATTAAACCTTTTATCAACGATATGGTTAACAATTTTTTTTTTTTTTTTTTTAAAGAAACACACTCAGGCAATGCTGCCTATCAATTACTAATGTAACCGTGTTGTTTCTTTCGGAAAGGGGATAGAAGAGAGATGAAAGATAGAAGGGCTTCAGTATGGCAACACTGTAATTGCGCGTGTTGATAATTTTCAGTACAGTTGTTGCATCGCCATCTGTTATTGATCTGGCGAATTATTTTTGAAGCTGTGTTTCATAGCCATTATTTTATTATTTTACTTCGTTGACGTTTTAGTGCTATTTATCAACGAAGGAGGGTGCTGCGATAGATATTAGTTATAAATAGAAACTAATAAATATCCGAAAAAAATGTTGTTCTGCCTGAGCCGGGAATCGAACCCAGGCTTGCTGGCTAGTAGTCCAACGCGCTAACCACTAAGCCACAGCACCCTCCAAAAATAGTGAACCAATTTCAATGAATTTTTTTTTTAAATTAAATCTTATCTTGTGCTTAGTCAAAATTGGCAAACAAAAAATTTGTAAAAAAATATTTTAATTTTCGCTTAAATTTTGCCTTAGCATTTTTGAAATTTTAAAATTAAGTTTTAGTCTGTTTAAAAAAAAATTATATTGTTACGTTATAAATTCGAAAAAAATAGTTAAACTATTTTTCAAAAAATATTTGTTTACCAATAATGATAAAGAAAATGATAAGCTTTAATCTAAAAAAAATTTCATTGAAATTGGTACATTATTTCAAATTATATAGGTACTTAAAAGTGAACAATTTTGAGTTTTTATATGCCTTAAAAAAAGCAAAATAATAATTTATTAGCCAATGCATCTTACATCGATTATAAGGGATTCAAATACCTTTAATTTTATCCATACAGCTTATTCGGCCCTTGCTTATTAAATTTTTTAGATCAAAAATTTCAAAAAAATGAATATTTTCTAAAATTTAAAAAAATATTTAATGAAAACTAAAACGTTTTTAAGAAATCCGCCATGACAGATCAATGTGGAATTTTATTAGCTAAAATTCAAACAAAGAAAAGCTAAAATTGGCTAAGAATTGCGACCTGTAGGCAAAATTGGACAAAAAAAAGTCAATTTTTCCCACTGTGCGGCGCGGGAACATATCAGAGTCACTGCTGACATCCTTATGTACTGAGTTGAGGACAGTTTCATATACATTTTCCAAATGTCCACGGCAAGTCTGAACCAGCTGTAACCCAAAAGTGCGAATACCACAAATTTTGTTTTTAAATATGTTTTTTGGATGTCTTAGATAAATTTAGCAACTAAAATCAAAATCTTCGATCAAGCACTTTTTGCTAAAATCGCGTTTTAGGCCTCTGTTCTGTTTTTCACAACTTTTTAATTTACATGAAAATTTCCGAATCACATGAAATCAAGTTAAGTGTTTTGTCGATCACGTTTTCATTCGAAGTTGAAATCGAATAATTAAAATTAAAAAAAAAAAAATTATAAGGAAAAAAGAGCATTCGTTTTACTTTCACCAAATTTTATTTATGTGAAACAAAACGAAAAAAAAATCGGATGTAAAATCTAGAACACCAAAAAATTCAGAAATTTTAATTTTCACATTTTTTATGTGAATTACTTTTTTTGGAACAGCGGCCTTAATTTAAAAAAAAATAAAAAAAAACCTATAATTTGAAAAATTCAAATGTATAGACTTAATTGATATTGACCTCCTGATTCCAAATCTGCTTTCAAAATTGTTCTAAGTTACACCGTTAGTAAGACATTCTCGTTTGAAGATTCTAAAAACCGCTAATTTAATACTTTCTGTTTTTCCACTGTAATGTATTCTAAAGTTGGCACCAACAAACTTAATAGTATGGACCGCCTTAATCCAAATCATCTATTCAAACTTTTCTAGCACGTTCCATTTTCGAGATATTCGCCTGTGAAAATTACAAAAAAATCGCGTATTTAGTGGTTTTTTTAAAGCAGCACTGAAACGTTTTCATGAGCAATAGCCACAAAATTGAAGATGATTTTATATAAAGTGTTCCTCGTGATTCCAAATCCGATCTCCGAATTTCTCTAGAGGGTTTCGTTTTCGAGATATTCGCGTTTATTCTTTATATAAAGTAATTGTTAGGCTTACCAACCCAGCAAAACTTACCTTACCATATAAGGTATAAAATAAGGTATAAGATCTCTTATTTTATACATTGCAGCATTGATGATTTTAACAGGCGATGAGACTAAAAGTAATGCATATACATTATCACAAAGAATACCAGTAAGGTATAAAATAAGTCATAAATTTATAACAAAGAATACGAGTAAGGTGTAAAATATATGATATTTTATAGGTTACGAGTAAGGTATATAATATAGCATACCAGAACGTAATATATAAGGTGTTACGAGTAGTGAAAAAGTAATTTTGTATTAAATTTACTCACGTGATTGTAAGCGAGATAAAATATACTCCTGGGTGAGTGTGTGTCATTAACAAATTTCTGTCGTGAATCCATCTCTAGTTTAAACTTATGCATTTTTTTATAAAATATTTATTTTTTATGTTATTGTAATGCATTATGTATTCAATTATAAATAATGCATTATTTCCAACTTTGAAATAATACATAATGTAACCAAATATAAGTCATCCATGATTTAATGTTTAGAAATAATAAATATGAAATACATTTTTTCCAATAATCATGCATTACGTAGCAAATTATTAGTAATTCATTATTTTTCACTTTAAAATAATACGTTGTGGAACAAATGTTTGGTAAGACATCATAAAATAATGCTACAAATAAGATATATACATTACCTGGTAATGTGTTATATAATCACCACCCATTACCAAAGTTTTGCTGGGAATGTTTTTAAAGCATATCATGTTAAAGCCCTGTTTTTTCAGCACGTGAATTTGGTATAAAAACAATTTGAAATTCACGGTTTTGCTAATAACTTTGGAAAGACTCGACTAATTTGGCTGAATTACATAACGAACCAGACCAAGGGAACGTCAAATATATATATGCCAAGCTTCAGCACCCTCAAAATTATTGTTCGAAAGTAAGCGTGTTTTTTATCTCGTAAATTCACGAAAATCCTTGACGAAATTCACTTCCAAACGGTTATATTTATTATGCTAACCTGCAATAAACAAAATCAATAGCCATCATTTTGATACACATTTTTCTCTAAGTTTACTTAAACCACCTTTTACAAAATAAAATGGATATTTTATTACATTTGTCGTCGTATTTTATTGCCATTGGCTAGTGGAGCATTACAAATAAATTGAATTCTAATGCAAATTAAGGTGACAACAAAAAAAAAAAAATACACACAATTTGAATCTACGGACATTGTATACGGCCAGACTAATGGATGGACAGACAGACAGACAAACAGGCAAACAGTTAAAATATGGTCATTTGGTAAAATCCTTGTGATATAAACCACAAAATTAAGACATTTACAAATTGTACGATGTAAAAGCTTAAATATCTACAGCACGTGCTGGAAAATTGTGAGAAAAATAATCAATTTTGTAAATAAATCAGTATCAGATAAAATTGTACTGCAATTAACAACAACCAACCAACAAAAGAAAAAATAAGGTAATTAAAAGAATAAATCTTTTAATGAAAGTTATTGTTAAAAAAAGTATTTTTGGGTGGTGTTTAGCATTAAGATTGGAGTTTTCTTTAACGTGTCTTCAAAAAAAAAAAAAAAAAAACAGAGAGTTTTCCAAGTTATATTGAAAGATAATTGAACCTTGGCTTTGTTTGTTTGGAAAGTTTTTAGCAACTCGATTTGGATGATGTTTTCTGTTATATTTCAGTTGGGAATGATATATTTTATTCTAAAAACAAACGAATTCTTCGGTCCTTTTTGTATATTTTTGTTTATTTTTATTCTTTATACAGAACGGTTCATAATTCTCGTAATACTTTCTATATTAGTTTAATATTGGCTAAGCACGCGTTGTTTCAGAATTTAACGAAAAGGCCGAGGATCCAGCATTAAAAAATAATTTGGTGGGTATGACTTTGTTGTTAGATCCACTTCTGTATAACGAGATTATTGTATTCTATTTGGATTTCCTTGGCTTCAATGTGTCAAATGTGGCGGTGAACTTAAGAAAAGCCAAAGTATATGATATCTATGATATAGCTTTTAAGGCATTGTGAATTTTCGGGCAGTGTCGGAAAGCTTTTAAAAACTGGCAGTCTGTAAACTTGCATGTACAAAGATGCGGCTATTCGGTCGTATGTCAATGGACAACAGAGATTGACTTTAGCTTTGGAATGATTGGTGCTAAGGGCACCATACTGGGCACCACGCTAAATTCTATGTGTATATTAGAAAATTTTAAAATTGTAGTATTTGCAATTCAAATGCGATTTTTGCAAAAAGTGCACGATCAAAGATTTTTCTTACACATCCCAAATACATATTCAACAAGTAAGAGCTTTAAATTCGTCTGTGCCGAATCTTTGATACCCTCCATCATTTAAACAACAAAAAACAATTACAGGGGCGTTTTTTGGGGTGTTGGGGGGTAAGCAGAAGTCATTGCGGGTCACTTTTCCCAAGCGGTTTATGTTTACAAATTCATTTATTATGTTTTTTGCGCTGAACTAATAAAATATAAACCTTATTTAAATAATTTTTTTAATAACCACGCCCACAAAAAGTAGCGGCCCGAAAAAAAAAACAATTTTCTAATACCCGGGTTTTAAGTGCAGAACTCAGAACTTTTTCCGACACAAAAATGTTTCATTTGCTTTAAAAAGTATAATAAACCCGGTTAGAGGTTGGTTTAGTTCCTCAAGGGGAAACTTTTTTCCCCCTGCTCAGATTTTGCTCTACTCCGAACTTAACCAGCCTATGATCATAAGACATATTTGTGCCAAACTTCAGGAGTATAGCTCTTTTATTTTGGACTGTATCGTGTCTTCCACAGACGGACGGACAGGCAGACGGACAGACAGACGGACATCGCTAGAATGTCCTAGAATCGATCACTGATCAATAATGTAGTTTATGGGGACCTAGATCGATATTTCGATGCGTTACATTGTAAGTGGCTGCTGACGTTTTACGTCAACACACGTACAATAAAACGCCTTGGATTGAATAGAGTAACCACCATACTTTCCCAGAATGCTATAGAGAGTCGGAGATATAAAATGGCACCCCAGATATTGGAGTCTCATAGCAGTCAGTCTTAGGCATGTACAAAAAAAATCTGCCGTCTCTTCCACAATTTCGCAGAATCTGCGAAGGTACTCTAAAATCTACTATCAACGTAATTATATATAAATATCTCCAGAAGTATAACATTTTGGCTTAACATAAAAATGTCTATCACCAAAGTATGATTAAAACGATGTAAAAAGAAACAAATATTCCTATCCTCGAAATGTCTTCTCATCCAATCTGTTTCCTACATATGGAAGCACTATCTTTAAATCAATTTTTTTGTCACTTGTTTACTACAAATATTCTATAGATCACAAAGTAGGTAACTGGTACATGCGCTAGTCATCCAACTCATGATGAGGGTTATCAAAATGTCATTGCCATTGAAAACCTATAGATTTTTTTTATTACACACCATTATTAGAATTAATGCCAATTAAACATTAATGCTACGTATTTTGGGGATTTTTTTTTTTAAATTCATGTATCACAGAAATTTATGAGAGTAATTTTTGAAAATATAAAAAATATTTTTAAAAATATTTTTAGTATAATAAAAATGCATATTGGTTTTCAGAATTTCCCCCACTTGAACATATTTCAAATGTGTTCAAAAATACTATACAATCCTATACATATGCATTCATGATGTGTGTGATGTGTATGCGAGCGTGTTTATGTGTGTGGCTTAGAGTTGAACATATTTACAACATATTTTGTACTTATAAATATGCCTTAAAATCACAGTAGGAGATCCAGCAATATATTTAAACAGAAATAACTATAAACAGCCTCCTCTGTGGAAATCATGGAATATTTCTATATCCCTACAAAATACATATAAAATCGCATACAAATAGATAGACAAACGGACGGACATAGGCATTGGAACAATTACGAACATATTTATATCGAGCTTATACAAACACATACATTCATGCAATATCAACACATGCTAACAGCAACATTAAAGTGCATAACCTAAAAAATATGCAGAGTTTTTGTATAAACTTAGGGTAAAACTTATTTGTATATACCCTGCAAAAAAACTCATGACCACTTCTCAGTGGAGTGCTTTAAAACTACAACAAATGTAATGAAATACAACAAAAATAACAAAAAAGACAAGACAAAAACACACAAACAGTTTTTTCTACTCCAGAATACATAGATATTCAGCTCTTAACTCATTACCTACCGCGACACCTCCATACAAATGTAAGTAGATATTCAGTAGATAAGAACTACTCCAGGGAAGTAGTTGGAAGTTGTTTGAAAGCTCGGAGTACTTCTTATCTACTGAATATCTACTTACTTTTGTATGGGAGTGTCGCGGAAGGTAATGAGTTAAGTGCTGAATAACAACTTTTTATGGAGTAGAAAAAACTGTTTGTGTGTTTTTTTCTTGTGTTTTTTGTTATTTTTGTTGTATTTCATTACATTTGTTATAGTTTTAAAGCACTCCTTATAGAAGTACTCCGCTCTTTTTTTACTGGGTAATTTTAGATATATTTGAATTAGAAAAATATTTATATCAAAAGCTGGGCAATGCACCGTTTTCGAAATTCAAAATCTAAAATCAAATTTAAATCAAGTTTTTGGCGACGATAAATACTAATTTTTAGGTTTGGCCCCAAGTTGGGCGCCAAAAAAATTCTTTCAATTGCATAAATCTTTTAAATCAAAAATCCTAGAGTTCAATTTAAAAGAAAATTAAAATTGGATTATTGTAGTTTGTTGGCTGAAAATTTTCAGTTTACACATAAATCCCACTTTACATGTTTTTTTTCAGCTACCCCCCTAATATTTATCCTTTTCCTAAAACTCTATTTGTACGCTGTTTGAAATCCATTTTTACAGTATTTTTATGGTGTTTATCTCTGGGTATATGTGTGTTCATTTTGTTTGTATATTTATGCAGCAAAATATCTAAAGTGCATATTTTTAATGTTTTTGTTTTTCGGTAATGATATGACCTCCTCCAACAAATGTTGTAGTATTTTTATTTTATAAACACATGTATGTTTGGATATGAATACGTACTGTACTTTTGACTTTTAGTTTTGATTTTGTGGTTTTTTTTTTTTGAATTTGCAGTTTATTTATGTTTTATGTACATTAAACACACATGTCTTTTAGTTATTTCTTGCTTGGAGCTAATTGCCTTCAATTATGACTCAAAATATCCCCCACAGCATAAATGGCAAAATATGAGATTCCTTTTATTTTTCTCCTATCACACATAGAACAAATACACATGTATTTATAATCGTCATAATTTTCAATAGAAACTTATTAGCATATTTGATTTCAATGCGCCTTGAAGTATTTATTGATATATTAGAAATTTATAGGTTGTTAGATAATGACTATGCTAAGCACATTCGCTAGATTAATATGTAATTATCTTTTTAAATGCGAGTTAATGACTTGATTAATTTTTTTTTATTTTTAATTTAACGATTGAAGAGTGGATTTGATAAAGGTAAAGGGTGGATTTGTTAAAAGGTTATGGTTAGGATAAGTTAGGTTTTCCGATAATATTGCAAATCAGGGGAAAATAATTAAAAAAATAAGAACTTAGAAAGAACCTGACAGTAAATTAATGAAACTGAATCCAATATGACGGATTATCCAATTTAATAATGGGATAGCATAGTTTTATTCGAATTCGACGAATTCGTATCTGAATTCATTTTGTTTTGGCCCCATGTTGGGCGCCAATTCTTGGATTCTCTCATAAAGTTTTGTAGATCAGCCAATGGGAAGTTCTCTATGCAACTCAGATATTCAAGAAATCTTTTCTCTAGATACCTGGTTACGCAGGTCTCTGACGATAAGTTGTATTTACCTCATTATAGATTTTGTGGCATCTTCGTCTATTTTGATAATTATTGAGAGTAAAGCGAAATACATATATTTATATGTCGCGAAATCAAGAAATAAATACACAACAATCGTAACGTTAATTGACTACACCTCCGAAAGAGTTAAAAGCTTTAAATTCTTCGGCACTCTAGTCTCATCAAACGAGTTTCAGCTAAATTCGGGGGTACCGCAAGGTTTTCTTCTTTCTCCTACCCTTTTTTATACCCTCCAACCACAGTATGGGGGTATACTCACTTTGTCATTCCGTTTGCAACGCATCGAAATATCGGTCGGGGTGGGGTCCCCACCCCATGATCGATTCTAAGACATTCTGTGAATGTCCGTCTGTCTGTAGATGGCACGATGCAGTCTAAAATAAAACAGCTATCCTCCTGAAATTTGGCACGAATATGTCTTATGGTCATAGGCAGGTTAAGTTCGGAAATGGGCAAAATCGGACTAGGGGAAACAAAGTTCCCCCTTGAAAAACTGAACCAACCTCTGGAAAAATACACTTTTTTACATGTTTTTTTTTGTATTTTTGTTAAATAAATGAAACATTTGGTATATTTATCGCGATGCACTATGGTTCCAAATTAATTTTTTTTGGCAGAAATTAAAAAAAAAAAATTTAACAAATTTTCAAAAGCTTATACATTTCCTCAATGGCAACACTATAGGCTATCAACAAAGTATAATGAACAAAATTTGGTCCCAATACTGTCAGTTTGCTAGGCTTTCAAAGTTGAAAGTTTGAAGACGTATAATAAAACCGGAGTGAAATCAATATTACAATTATACAAACAGCAAATGGGAAAAAATAAAATTATAAAGAGGCTAAAGGGACAAATTGAAACCTAAGGATACTAGTTCTTGTTAAAAATTCCAATTTTACAGTTAATGCATACTTGGCGTTATTCTTGGGTGTTTTGATTATGAGGATTTTTGAGCCAAAATAGCCTTTATCTTTAGTGGACAAAAAGTTGTGTTTGGGCACGAACTTGCATGAGTCTTAAAACGTGGAAGTTTTTTCAATATTGTATATTTAATATTAAAATTTACATCTTGCCAGCATTTTTTGGCAAACTCCCACAATTTCCATTTTAGTATCGCAAAAATTTCGGCTAAATTTGCTGTTTTTTGCGTGACACGTTTTCAAATAACTTTTTTTTATCTTCGGTCGAGCTAATTAATTGAGAGAAATATATTTTTTTTCAAAAAAAAAAAATTTTCCAAAAAAATAAAAAAAAAAATACAAAAAAAATAAAATTTTTTTTTTTTTTTAAAAACTTTTTTTTTTTTTGACAATTGATTTTTGATTGCGCTAAGAGATAAAAATCATCCCAGAATTAATCCAAGTGACCTTGCTTCATTTTTCGAATTTATGCCAAAAAAATTGCATTTGGAACCATAGTGCGATGGGAAGGTGCTCTCAACGCCCCCCACTGACCTCATCATCCCACCCAAAACGCCCCTGATTTTTTTTTTTTACATTTTGGAGGGAATGAAAATTCGGCACAGCCGAATTTAACACTCTCACTTGTTTTTTTTTTTTTTTTATTAATGCCCTTTTTGATCAGACCTTTAATCCAATCTTCTCTTTTGGAGATGACAGCAACAATTGTCTTTCGTTTTCATTTGATCACAGGCCAATAAGTTCTTTGAAGATAGAGGGCATGCAGCAGAACATGAATGACACACTCAATCAAGACCTTTTAACAATCTCCGAGTAGGCACGCGCGAATAAGGCCGATTTTAATGAATGCAAGAAACAATGTTGCATGTTAACCCCCAGGCGGGTTGTGGAATTTCATCTGTAGCTATGTATGGTACAGGTATTGAAGAATCGGATACTCTTGATATTTTGGGCACGAGAATACAGTGTGATGTCTGTTGGAATAAACACGTATTTTAAGTGTAGAAAGGAGCATTCAAGTGGCTTGGTTTTCTGAAATGGTGCAAGACTTACTTCAATCCATCCGAACTCCTATGTATTTATTATAGCTATATGCGGCCGAAATGGATTACAACTCTCATATAGTGGCTTCAGTGTCTATTCTGAAGCTTCTGAACGGTGTTGAGGGGAGGGCGGTGAAACTTCATTGGAGCATCGTCGGAATGTGGGTTGTGTGAGGTTTTCTATCGATATTTCCAAGGGAAATGCTCATCTGAGATAAGTCAACTTATTCCTCAAGCCCGAATAAATGTTCGTAATACTATTACAAAGAATATTAAATTAAAATATTATATTTTGAGGATGTTTATTCTGGCTCGAGGTCATTATTTTCTTTACTAATTAAAACCATGATATTCTCATAGCATAATTTTCAAGGAAATTTTTTTTTTGTTTTAAATTTATTTATGTTGGTCATTTTTGCAAGACTTAATCGACACGTGTTTCGGAATTTGTCAAATTCCATTGTCAAGATTATTTAGCAAAAAATAGAAACGATTTACTACAAAGTATAAAACGAGTTTAATGACAAATCGTTTGTGCACAAACTAAAATATTAACACATATTCGCCTCTATTCACAATGAGAATTAGAAAGACGAAGAAATTGTACCATACTAATAAGGCAACGATTGTCAATAACCAACAAAAATATTTAAAACAATTTTACATATGATAGTCCATTGGACTACAACAATATGTTATTTGTGTTGTTGTAAGTAATAATCCTTATTAGGGTTATTCATCACATGGCGTGCCAACCATTATGTTCAAATTCTGATTAATTTTTATTAAAAAAATAAAAAAAAATAATGACCTCGAGGCAGAATGAACATCCTCAAAATATCATATGAAGAAGAGTTTAGAATATTCAAACGGAAAATGATATGGAAAATCTGTGGGCCAAAAAGAGGAGAAGAATAACCATTAAATTGACCATATACTTAAAGGAACAAATGTAGGCAAGCTTATAAAGACCCAGAGGTTTCAGTTGGCAGGCCACGTAACAAGAATGCCAGATGATAGATGATAGAGCCTAAAAAAATCTTTAACGCTATGCCACACAGGACTAGAGCCAAAGGTAAACGAAGATGGCTTAATGGTGTTGAAGATGACTGCAGAAAAATCGACATAAATAACCAGAAGAACTGGAATAATAATAAATCCGACTGGAAACAAAATGTGAATAAGGTTAAGGCCGACCCCGGTCTGTAACACCAAAAGATATTGATGATGATAATGATCTTTCGTCTATATCAAGTTCCTTTTAATATCTTCCCGCCTCAGTACATGTATTCACAATTTTGCCCCACGTTGGGCGCCAATTGAAATTATCGGATTCTTTCATAAATTTCCCTCGATTACTTAGCGGAACATCCTCTATGCACTTAAGACATTCAAAAAAATAGGGTGTGTAGTTTTCTGTTGAACAGTCATATCGTCGCTGCTCCGTCGTAATTTGGTATGTGGTTTTAATGAAGTTTTCAGGAGAGCAAAAAAACCGTTTTATTTTGTCATTTTGCCATATTTTATAAAAGTCAAGCGTCTATAAAATACATAAAAATATTTTATATTTTTATTTAAAAAAATCTGCTTTTACAAATGTATGGGAAATGGGGATTAGACTCATAACGATATATTAAGTACAAATTTGAATAAAATTGTTAAAAATCGCAATTTTCTCACATTTTAAAAAATTTGCGTTTTTTTGCAACCCCATTTTTAGAATTGATTTCCTGTGTATAAGATGACTATTGAATGTAATCAATTTCTGTAAAAAAAATTTGTTTAGATACATATAACTTTTTTAACAAGTCGCGAAAAATCGCTTTTTTATAATGGCAGCATCCCTTTAAAATGTGATCTCATACTTAATATTTTAGTATAGTATGTAATCATCCCTAAAACCTTTATGTTAGAAACTTTTAGCGAAAATGTTGATATTTGCAAAAGTTTTCTTAACAAAAACTGGTTTTAAACTACACATACCACTTTTTTTGGAACATTTACATATGGATTTCACATAGCTACTTTTGCTAACTTCTAACCCATTCAAGATATCGCTAAACGGTTTAGTAGGCAGACGGATGGCCTATGGAGGTTTCATATTATGCAATAAAAAAGAAACCGAAAAATGTCACATACCAAATCACGACGGAGCAGCGACGATATATGATTTTCTACAAAATGTTAGTTGTCATAGATTTTGCCCTAGTACCTTAGTCTATTTTTATTACAAGTTCCCTAGAATATGATATCAACCCAGTGCGCGTCTTCATTTTTAAATCTTCCGTATGTCACCTGGTTGACATCTGGCAACAAAGTTACCATTAAAACAACAAAGTTACTATTAACTTGTGCGTACAATGCTTTTAAAAATGCTATATTCTGTTCGATTATAGTGCAGATAAATCCTAATCATTAAATATCAACTTTTGTAAAATAAAACCGGCATTATTATTATTGTGTAGTTTGCTCTTGAGTTTTGTTTTCCCATTATTTTTTGTCTTAAAACAAAACAAAATATTAGCGGTTCTCACCCTTGATAGAAAACAAGAAAGAATCGGAGAATTGAAGAAAACAAGAAAATGTTTGACAGATACAACAACAAAATACATGGTGACTTGTTTTTCTCATTTTCTTGGTTTCTTCTTTTCTACATAGAAAATTTCTTCGACTTGATGCTTGAGTAAGTTGAAGTAAAGAAAAAAATAAAAGTTCCTAGACCAACAAAACAGCTGATTAGAGAGGAATTTAATTATTTTTAGATATTTTCAGACTTTTTATACGAAATTTGAAATGAAACTTAAGTGATTAATTATATTTTTACTAAAAATCGCGTTGTTTAATATTATTTCGTGGTTTTAATTATGTAAAATATTTTGAGGTTATAGAAAATGTTAGTGTGAGCAAACTTTTTTAAACAGTTGTTCACTCTTTAGTGGAAAAAATCGGTAGAAAGTTTTCTTGTAGGAAATTTCCTCAAAAGTTTTCTATCAAGGGTGAAAACCGCTATTATAACAAAGATGAAAAAAATATGGCTGTGTAAAATTACTTGTATGAATTTTCGTTAGAGTAGGCAGAATATACTTCTTTTTAATTATTTTTTTTTTTCAAATATATAAGCGTCTATATTTCTGACAAGGTAAAGTTTAAAAAAATAATTCAAAATGTGGGTCAATAAAACTTGGGATTACATTTAGTGCCCTCAATTTTTTTTTGTCCACCCTAATAAATAATATGTAAATTAGGGCGTTTCAAAAATTTTTTTTACAGTGTTGTACTTTTCTCATTGTTAACCCTGAGTAGGACTTTTCAAGTCTTGAAAATGTCCCTTAGGTTTAAATTTTTGTTTCATATTTCTAATTCTTAGAAATATTACTAAATTGTAATGAACCTTATGAGTTGTGTCAAGCTCCTCGTCTTTCGCTCATAAACATTTCGAACTTTTTTACAGATGGTACGAAAACTGTTAGACGAGGAAAATACGATAATGTTAAAAACAATGCTAACTTTTTATATAGAAAAAGCGCTTAAAAAAAAATTTTAAAAAATGTATTAATTCTAATCACTATGGTAATATTATTTATGAAACACCTTTCATAGTGTTTAAAACAAATTCTTAGAAAATAAAATGTCATTGGATTTCCCGATAATCAAAAAAAATTGTTTACCGCTAAATGCAAAAAAAAGCTCCATTATGTCGGAAAAACGCCAAATTTCAAAAAAAAAAATTTTTCATTTTTATTTATTCTTTCGTCCTCTGTAATGGCATAGTTAGCAAGAGAGGGTTTAACAGAAGTTGAGCGACTTCAGATATATTAACACAATTACAACACAACTCATAAGGTAAACTGCAATTTAATAATATTTCGAAAAATTAGAAATATGAAACAAAAACATTTCAAGACTTATATATTTTACTCAGGGTTAACAATGAGAAAAATACAACTCTGTAAAAAGTTGAGATTGATTAAATTGTTGCCAAATGAATACACCACGTGTGATGGTGGGTATCCTGGTTATTCATCATAAAAGTAATTCCGATATTCTATTTTGTTCAAAAGTTTCATTTAAATGGCTACTTTTAATCTGACACACATTAAGTGTGTGGCAATCGAAGGAGTGCTGATGATGGAAGGGTGGCATCTTCCGAAAGCTGTCGACACCTACACTTAGCCTGTGTTGTCACTTGATTTTTTTTTGCAGATTTTCTCACTGTACAACAATTATTATTTCACATTCGGCCGAATTTAACTTTTTTACACAATTTACAAAGTGCAGTTAACAAAAGCCGGTAGAATTGAAAGAATTATTAAAAATCTCTTGGACTCCAAAAATTAATTAAGTTTTTTGGTGAAACACCCTAATGTACATTGTACATATGCATATTTGTATTTAGTAAAAGTAGATAAAACCTTTAAATCTTTGTTTATATAAACAAACAAACATATATACATATTAGCATTGTTTTCATCAACGATGAATGTTTTGTTGTTGCTGTTCTTGTAACCAGAATTGGTGATGGAAAGTACAACAATGGCCAACGTCAAGGGTGACTTGTGTTACTTCGTCTTGATCTTCTTACAAGAAGAAGCATTGTTTTCCCACATATGTATTGACATATGTGCTCATATGTATGTGTTTATGTTGCATGTGAATAGGGTGTGAGTGAGTACATAACATGTGAATAATATCAAAAATAACAACATCAAGTAGATTTAAGAAGTATCATGTTGCATAAACAAAGTACGAGTAGTATTCATTATTCTAACGATTCACTAACTTTCGTACAAACAATAAACAACACATCAGTAGCAGCAGAAGCAGCGGCAGCGGCAGCAACAATATTAAAATTGTACAATGTAATGTGTGTACGAATGTATGTATGTATGTATGTATGTGTTTATATTTGTTTCATAATAAGGACTTTACATACTGCATGTCGCCAATTAAGGAATAAAAGAAAGAAAAAACGATGACTATTTACAAAACAACAATGTTTATATTGTTGTTTTTTAATCTCTTTTTTTTGTTGTTGATGTTAAACAATTGTTGATTGACACACGTTTAGAAGACATTTTACATTGTAAATATCAATTGTGTTTTCTTTTTGTTGTTGTTGTGTTTTAGTTGTTTGTCAACCCTCGAGTTGTCTGCAATTTATAATAATTGAAAACAAATTTGGTGGCTGTCGCAGTCATTTCATTCTCGTTTACATTGTATGTGTGTCCGTCCATTCAGGTTCAATGGTGCAAGACAAAACTTTTTTGTATTTTTTATGAATTGTATTCACTTGTCAATGTGGTGGAAAAATACTATTGTAAAACTATTTAAAAAGTTTTATTTTTCAAAATTTCAAAATAAAAGTGTTCAATAAAATGAGAGCAATATTTGGGTTGGTACAAAATATAAAAAGTGAATGATTCCCAGATTTAATTACGAAATTGTTTAAATCAATCACTATTTTATTTTTCCTCTTTGCGAAGGAGTTGCTATTTTTTAACCCATTAATGCTCCCCGTTACATATACGTCACTTTTAAATTTTCAATTTTACACTTACAACCGTGCAGGAAAAGTGATAGGTATATGATAGGTCACTTGACATATCACCCGGACTCAAAAAAACTATCACAAATTCCTATAATGGTTAGGTTAATGAGGTTGACGCCAATCCCAAAAATAAAAATTCATTGAGGCCAATGTTTGGCCCATTATGATTCCTGCTATTGTTTCCTTCCTTCTCTCCATTCCATTTTGTGTTATCCAAAAAAAACATTTTTAAATCTTCTAAATGATAACTCAGGGCATTCACATAAGAAATGGAAGCTGACCTCGACAGATCATTGCACCATCTGCAAGTGTCGTTTGACATTACCCCGATTCTTACCATGTGTTTTGCGGGTTAATTATGTCCCGTAATAAGTTTTATTATCAATCTTAGCCGTCTTCTGCCCATATCCAGAATAATTTTGCTATTACCTTGCGATTTTTCATCCCATATCATTTTCCTCTGTACATTCAAAATATTTTTTAGGTAAAAACAAATGAAAAACATATTTAAAACAAGTGATAAAACATTTGAAAACCATTCCAGTAATTATTCATTTGTTTTAACAAACATCCACATTTATTTTTTACTGTTAATAAAATTTTCTAAAATAAATAACATTGAACATTAAAATATAACGTCACTTTAATTTTTTTACCAACAAATTCAAAAAAAAAAATAACCTACGAAAACATTAAAAATTAATGATTTCTTAGGTTATTTTTACAATTCTTCTATCGAATTTAATTTAAAAAAATTTTTAATAAAATGTTTGGGGAATCAAACCCGCAATCAACTACATTCTGCCAGACACTCTATCCATCGTGCCAAAGTCACTTGATACAAACATGTTTATATATTTCTATAAATATTTTTTTGGAATTTTTTGTCTACAAGAAAATAACCAACACAAGTAGGTAAAAACGAATGACTTCGCTTTAAAAAATGCCAACAATTAAAAAAAAAATAACGTACACAAATCATTAAAATTAAAGAAGAATCACTTAGTTTTACTTACAGAACAAAAATAATGACTTTAAAAATTTAATGCTTATAAAAGTCTTTATTTTTTATTTTGAAAAAAAGAACAGAAATAGTCATTTGAAAAAACTGAACATTAAACAAATGTTTTTTCTTTTAAAAACGACAAAACGTAATACTTTTTTTAATAAACTACAAATAGTTAATGACATAATTTTTTGAGCGTATGCTTTTTTTATAAAATATTTCTCTTACATGGTGAAATTACGCTTGTATAATGGAAAAGTATAATAGTGTAAAGTGGGTATAAGTAGCTACAGGTCGAACTATCGCAGTGTACAACCAGAGAAAAAGTTTGGTTTTCATACCCCCATTTCCCATCTATAAGTTTTCGGCATATAATAATACTAATCAGTTTTGTTATGGAATGTCTCAGCCCCGGATATATCACTATTAGCATGGCACTGGAAATGCCCCTTAATAACGCAACCCGTGCCGGTTTATTAGTGACATACCAGAACATATCACAGCTGTACCCACCTTTTTTCGGAACTTTGAAATTTTGTTAAAAAAAAATCTAAAAGCATTTTTAATGAACTTCTTACTCCAAACACAAAACACTTGTTATTCCAAAACGTACAAAATTGCCAAAAAGTGACGAAAATTTTCGGGACTCGTAAGATTTTTTTAAATTTATGAAAAAAAATTTTTTTTTTTAATCATTTTTAATGGTTTTTTAACTACAAAACGCAAAAAATGTGCCTAGGACTTAGAAAATTTTAAAATGTTGTTAAAAATTGTCAAATTTGATTTTGGCCTTTTGTATCCATTCACGAGAAAAGTTTTTGTTGAGAAAGTTTAGTGATAAGTCCAATTTTCATCTGCCATGTGATAGTAATATCTGGTAATATAAAGGAATAAGTGCATAAGTGTTTTTATACTACTTTTCAGGAGAGCATTTTTAAGTTATAATTTTAAATACCAAATCTGGGTTTAAAAATTTGAACATTTTGGGCGTGTAAATATCTCAAGCATTATTATCGACATAATCTTCGCTACTTTAAAAGTTGATATATATCAGGACAACGGAGATATCGGCTGAAAACCATTAATGTTGTTATTGCGTTTTGCAAAATTACATTTTAATCCAAGCATATGTCGAGATATGCAGTTATGTATCCCTATAAAATACATTTTAGCGTCTTCAACGATTGCTGATTTTAAAATAAAGAATAAAAACATAACTCAGATATGCTGTTACGATTTTTATTTTTCCTTTAAAAAAAAATGAGTTCTGGAGTTCTGAAATCAATATCTCAGAAAGTAATGGTCCGATTTTCATAAAAATTTGATACAATACAAAAATGGACAAGGAGATTCCGAAAATGCAAAAACACGTTTTGAACATAACTCGACTTATGTTGTTATGGGTTTTTGCCACAGATATATTTCTATAAATATTTCTATAAATATTTTTTTGAATTTTTTGTCTACAAAAAAAATAACCAACACAAGTAGGGAAAAACTAATGACTTCTCTTTAAAAAATGCCGACAATTAAAAATAAAAAATAACGTACACAAATCATTAAAATTATAGAAGAATCACTTAGTTTTACTTACAGAACAAAAATAATGACTTTAAAAATTTAATGCTAATGAAAGTCTTTATTTTTTATGTTGTTATTTTTGAAACAAAGAACAGAAGTAGTCATTTGAAAAGACTGAACATTAAACAAATGTTTTTTCTTTTAAAAAGGACAAAACGTAATACTTTTTTAATAAACTACAAATAGTTAATGACATAATTTTTTGAGCGTATGCTATCATTTGATACCGTCCATTTATTTATCCACTTGTTTCTAGTATAAAGCTTAAATTTATGAAAAGTAAGGGAGATTGGAGGAAGAACTCCTTTTTTGGCGAGCTCATGTGGAAGGCTAGCGCCTGCCTTCGCAAGCACATCCGCTTTCTCATTACCTCTAATATCCTTGTGACCAGCAAAATGCTACAATCATTCTCCAAGTGATAAAATTCATCAATACACACCACTTTTTGTGCATGCTTTGGTTTTTGAACCATCCGTAAAAACGTTTATCTGAGAAAAATCATCATTATGCATCATCCAGTCATCAAGCGATGGAATCAATAAGTTTATTTTTCCTTCGACATTGTTAACCGAGGTCTAATAGTCCGAGTTAAGATTTGTAACTAGACCACCCAGAATCTCACAAGGGGGAAACTTAAAATAAATATAAAAGAGGCGATTTTAAGGTTGGAGTGTTTCGGCTTATCGTCTATTTTATTGTTTAAAAATTTCGTTGTCCCCTTATGAAACAATGTGGACCTTAGGGAAAATTTCGATAACTCCCGGACTAACAGAAATATCGTCTAGAGCAAAAACACGTGTCGTCTTAAATTTAATAAACATTATTTCGTATTCATATGGAAATCGTAGGTCAATGTCTTCATATAAATACCCTAGAAAATTTACACATTTTCCTGACCCATGTTTTGTACCCCTAAATCCCTGATATGGCTGATAAGCCGAGGCTCCCCAACCTTAGAATTGTCTCTTTTATATATAATTCAAGATTCGTGTAAAATTGGTTCAAAAGGGTTGAGATACTTCCCGAACTCTTCGTAAACACCCTAGTTGATGCAATCTAGTGAGTGTTATGGCCGCTGTCTCCACGAGATGGAGGTCCAAAGGCATAATACCTAAAAACATCTCTAGGGATGCTGCAGAGATTGAACCCTTTGAACCTGTTAAATTCAATAAAGCAGCTTTATTTACTATGGTGCAACTGGCCACCAAACATAACATCCATAAGTAGCTACAGGTCGAACTACCGCAACAAACAACAACCAGAGAAAAAGTTTGGTTTTCATACCCCATTTCCAATCTATAAGTTTTTGGCATATAATAATACTAACCAGTTTTGTTATGGAATGTCTCAGCCCCGGATATATCACTTTTGGCATGTCACTGGAAATGCCCCTTAATAACACAACCCGTGCCGGTTCAATAGTGACATATCAGAACATATACCAGCTGTACCCACCATTTTTCGGAACTTTGAAATTTTGTTAAAAAAAAATCTAAAAGCATTTTTAATGAACTTCTTACTCCAAACACAAAACACTTGTTATTCCAAAACGTACAAAATTGCCAAAAAGTGACGAAAATTTTTTTAAATTTATGAAAAAAAATTTTTTTTTTTAATAATTTTTAATGGTTTTTTAACTACAAAACGCAAAAAATGTGCCTAGGACTTAGAAAATTTTAAAATGTTGTTAAAAATTGTCAAATTTGATTTTGGCCTTTTGTATCCATTCACGAGAAAAGTTTTTGTTGAGACAGTTTAGTGATAAGTCCAATTTTCATCTGCCATGTGATAGTAATATGTTCCCTTTTCACCATTCTTTTCCTACAGAAAATTAGTGATATAGTTTAGGTTGAATTTAATCTATTCTATCTATATATATAAAAGAGTTGGGTGAGTGAGTGAGTGACTGACTGCCTGAATTTTCATCGCCCTGCCCAAACCGCTAAAGGTAGAGACTTGAATTTAGGACTGTAGGTTCGTCGTTAATTCGTCATACAGAAACTGGGGGTTAATCTTTTTCGTTAGAGTTTTATTTTATAATCTCCAATTTATCTGTATATATTTACAATCATAAACCTTTATGTCAACTTCTAAACACATTTCTACACTTTTGTCAAGTTTTCAAGATGTTTATGTGCATATTTCTTTCAGACCTCTTTTGGACTGATACTGACATGAGTCTAAATAATCACACAAATTATAAATACATAATTTAGTAACTCTTTAGTTAAGTTTATAAATGATTAAACTAAACCAAAACATATGTTTTAATAACACGCAACAAATATGCTATCTAGTAATCAATTTGCAACAATAATTATACATCAGGCATGGAAATTTTTCATTGCCATTAAATATGGGTAGTATGAATAATTGTCAAACTAGAATTGTCTGCTTTAGTACTTTAGCAACTCCTTATTTATATTTACTATTTATAATTCTTAATCTATATTTACTATGCTGGAAAGGATTTTATTAAAATTAGATTTTTTTGCAACACTAGTGTTTGCCGGAAAATGGGTCACAAGTTCAAACATGGACTGTTTGGATCTATCTTTTGTCAGATCTTTAATACGTGTAAAAAAATCACAAACCAATTTTGAGTGAAATAGGCTTCTATTTGTTGTCAATAAACCGATTTAACTGAAGATCGGTCGAAATTGTCATATGGGGCCTAAGTCCAAAAATTGTCCGATTATAATCAGATTTGATAAGGTAATTAAAAACAAAATTTCAATAAAATATTTTCTATTTGTATGAAATTTGAGAGTTTTATGTGAATATCGGAAAGGTGGCTTGTATGGGGGCTACAAGAAGAACTGGTTCGACTTCTTTAAAACTCAGAATGATGATTATTATTCAATACAAAACATCTGCCAGATTTCGAAAGGATATCTATTATACTACGGTTAGTAGAGTCATTTGTGTCAAAACTAAAGCGGACCTTTGTATGGATGCTAGGTACAAAAATGAACCGATTTTTTCAAATTTCAATAGGCTTCGTTTATGGGTTAAATGAAACTTAAGTTTCAGAAAAATTGATTGATAATTGAGACAAGTATCGTGTTTACAACGTTTAGATGGGCGGACGGACGGACATTGCTAGAATGACTTAAAAAGTTATTTCTGAGTCGATGGCTATACTTGAAAGTGGGTCTAGGACCAATATTTCGGGTAGTTACAAACATCAGCACAAAGTCATTATACCCTGTACCACAGAGTGGTGTGGGGTATACAAATGGATAGGTAATAGGTCATTTAACATTCTCTCCAATTTATTTTTGGGTTTTAAACAATTTTAAACAATTTCAACAATAATTTTTATACAGAAATCATGATGTGAATTTATTTCACTTAATGCTCTATTGAGTTGCAATGGAAATATTTATGTATTCAATCCATATTTCCTAAACCGCATAAAACACTTTACCTACCCTTTTTGCTGTTTCGATTTAATGAGAAAATATGTAGAATACAAACTTTAATAAAAAAAGGATAAGAAAACAAAAGATTTTTTTGCTTGTTGTGGATGTTTGCTTGTTTTTATAAAACTTTCTCAAGATTCAGAAACAATTAAAAACTTATTAAAATTCATAAAAATCGGAAGCATTAAGAAGTAGGAAACACATAAATATTAGGGTAATACAAACCAAAAATCATAGGTAAAGCTTATCAGGCTGGCCAAAGTCGCCGCATGGACGAGTTTAAGTCAGTAACCAGTAAACACTGATAGTCTTTTTGTTACTCTCTTTCCGACGGAATGGCGATTAAATTTCCTAACTTTTCTTATAGCAAATTTCGAGATTTTTTCCAGATCTCGAATTGTGTGATCTCCCAAACACTTCGTTTTGACGCGTAAGAGTGGCCAATAATGTTGATGAATACATTCATCCAAATCTTAAATGATGTAGAGACTTCAAAAGGATTTGAACCTTTATGCGTTTAGGAGTTGCATCTGTGTAAATTTTGAAATACTTACCTCCTGCGCTAAATATCGGATATAGATAAATCGATATCCGATATTTAGCGCAGTAAATAAGAACTCCAAGCATTCCAGTGACAAATGTACTCGAATTCTTAAGTTTAAACAAAATAATACCAATTAATGGAAAATAAATCATATAGTTCCATATAATTTTAAACGATTTCGGATTACCCTAATGTGCATAAATATGTTTGTCTGTATATTCCAGAAACTTAAAGCTGAAAAAAAAACTAACAAACAATAACTTAACATGCACTTCACCTTTGCTTAGAGTAAGGCAAAACATAAAATAATTTACAGAAGATGGTCTGGTGGGTACCAGGTGAAACACGAGTACTTACAAGGAGAGTTCCCTGGTGTCACCCTCCGATCTTCATGAAATTTGGATATGTTGTTCAGAAAGAAAATTAATTCGACACGTATTTTTTTTTAGCGGCCCAAACTCATTTTTAGGGGGGGGGGGGGTCAATTTGTATGGGTAAAAGTTGACTTTTTTCGATTACGATTTACACCTATTTAATATAGGCATGCTTTCAAATTAAAGGTTTTTAGCTCGTAAAGCTAACAACGTGCCAAAAAAGTAAATATTTTTCGACTTATTAACAAAAATGTCCTAAAAGTTGTGCATATTTGGACACGTTCTTTGCACAGGAAGATATGATTTCTAAAGACCTTCATTTGGTATATAACATGACTAGGTTTATTTGTATAATATAGGAGATAAACGCGAAAAACTGAAAAATTACCATTTCTTGCCCCTTCACTTTCACCCCATAAATATGAATATGGCCGCTAAAAAATATACGTGTCCCTTTATTTTTCCTGCTCTATAAAATAAAACCAATTTAATAAAGATCGGTGGGTGACACATTCATTGTTAGTGGAACACGGCTTTTATCAGTCGACATTAACTGGATATGTTTTGATCATATTATGGTATTATACTTAAATTGTCATTCTTTGTGTAATGCTTCGAAATATGGGTCTTTTACCCCAAAAAACATATCAAACTTTAGTATTTAATCGGTTCTATGATTATATAGCGATGTTTGTCAGTCTTTGGAACGTACAATACTGTCCAAACCAAAAAGGTTTTGGTACTTGTTTACATTAACTTACAATTTCTACGTTAACTCACGCTTCCATCTCTACATTGGCTAACGAACTAAAGAAGACAAATTCATCCAAGCATTAACTATGATGATTTTCTCATTATTCTCTTTTGAAGTCATCAGGTAATATAAGTAGGTAAAATGTAAAAAATTTTAGTTTTTTTTTTTAAAGGGTTTACCGATTAAAAGACACACACACACAAGAGGGGATTCTCTTTTTTTTGTGTGTGCCTGTGACTTTTAAGTGAAATTACTGAAGCGTGCTGCGCGTTTGTCCAACGACAAAGGTTTTATAAAATTTCACACGCTGCATATAAAACGCATGAGACACTTTCAATGAATCAATGGGTGCGACAATGCAAATGCAAGAATATGTCTGTCGTAGCAACATGCCTGTTGCTGTTGTTTTTAATTTTTGTCTTAGTGAGTCAGGTCAGTCAGGAGGTCATTAACACACACACACACTCGTTTACACATAATGTTGATTATTAATGTGTGTGGTGGCTTTTAAATTTAAATGGGCCAAAAACAGAACCAAATTAAGGGTATTTACAATTAATGTGGCAAATATTGCAAATAAATAAATATTGGTCATTCCAAAAATTAAAAAGTAAATAAATGTTTATTTTGATTTTGAACGTCATGGCAAGTTTTTATTCTTCTAGCCTTAAAACCAGTGATACGCATTTTTGTAATTCCTATTCCCGCGGGAATAGGCGCTGCTTGTGCGCTGTCAACACACATACACTATAAAATTCTGTTGCTTGAGCAAATTTGTTGACTTTTCGCTTGCTACTACACACACAAGCATAAATGTTATAGTATGTGTCTGCGTATCGCTGCTTAAAACATATGTATGTGATACAAATTTAAGGCCAATCGAATTAAACTAAATTAAAGTTTTGGATTTTTAAAAATTAAAAAAAAAAACTAAGTAGAAAAGTTAAATTTTTAGCGTGAAAAAATTAACAATTTTAGTCATTTTTGAAAAAAAAAAATTACTTAATGTTTTTTGAGTGTAAATTTTTTTCGCGTGTATTTTTTTTAGTGTTTTTTACAGTGTTTTAGAGTGAAAAAAAAATACTTTGATAAATATTTTTATGACTTGCCAATGTTTTTAAAGTTTGTTTAACAGTTTTTTTAACACGTGGATTTAAGGTGGAACCAATCTGAAATTCACAGTGTTCTTAATAGAGTTTGCAAAACGATTAAAATCGTAATCGCGATTAATCGTAATCGACAAAAATATCATACGATTACGTTTCATAATTTTCTATGAAATACACGGTTTTTATAACGAATTTAAAATATACACTCAAAATAATTCTACAGTAAAAGTTTAAGTAAATGATTTAATACCCAAATTTGCTAATAAGTTACTAATTAATTACAAGTAGCACAGTACTAAAATTAGTAATTTTCGTTTATGAATAATTTTACTTGTTTTGCAATTTTTCATTATTTTTTTTCTCGTCAATTTCATTCAAATTTGAAGTAAAATTTAAATTCTGATCTTACACTCAAAATAATTCTACAGTAAAAGTTTTAGTAGGTGGTTTTGTGATTAAATCTACTAATAAGCAAGGAGAGGACTTTCATGCAAATGCATGTTTTCCCCCTTTGGTCATACAACAGCATAAACAAAATATCTTTGCGAATCAAAGAATTTGCTTTAAAATGGCATCGATTCGTTAGTGCATATTTTTGCATATTTTGCTTAAAATGCATATTTTTGCATATTTTGCTATTATTTCGCTATAAATGCATATTTTTAGGTCATATTTTGCACAAATTTCAGTTCTTAGCTATTTTTTTAGTATTTTTAGCTATTTTTAAAATTTTTTTATGATATTTTTTTTTTTTGCATTAAAACAATTATTAAATTTTTTTAGGATAATTTTAATTTTTTTAATGACATTTTCTACTCACTGTTTATATGAATATCTAAGGTAACAATGCCAGACTGAATTCAAATTTTGTGTTTTTTTTAGTATAAGTAAAAAAAAGTGGATATTTATGATTTTTAGTACATATTTTAAGATTTTTAGTGCATATTTCAAGACTTTTTAGTGCATATTTTAGGCGCCTAAAACATAGTTTTTTAGTGCATGAAGGTCCTGTCCCTGCTAATAAGTTATTAATTACTAGTAGATTTTTAGTATCTTCGAAGTACTAAAATTGTTAATTTTTACTGGTATTGAATAAAATTAGTAGAAAATTTTAGTATTGGTTACCAATCCCTGCACTAGATACTTTTGGACTAAAATATTAGTTAGTAAGTTAAATTTTTAATATTGAACACCCACTTTTTTTTGGTGTAGTAACCCCAAAAATTGAAAATATATTTAAAAGGCTTTGGCAGTGAAATTTTGGCGAAAACGTATTTTTTTTTAAACTTTAACCGCTGGTTGCCGACTGAAGATGCCGTTGCAAAAATTTATTAAAAAAATTTCCAACAATCAGCTGTTCACATGCCATCAGTAGGTATTCAGGCACGACCTAACAGAAAATTTTCTGAACTGGAAACAGCTTTTGGAAAAGAATCACGAGTCAAACAGCCCATACAAACCAAATGTATTCAGGCATGATTTCTGTGGGCAATGTCACAGTTAAGAGCGGCACCCTGAAAAATTACCTTAATGCAAAATGGCCCCAAAGCCAAAAATGAAAAAAAGGCCCCAAGTTTGGGAATATCACCCCAATATGAATTATGAAAAATTACCCCAATTCTTAGTGAAAAATTGCCCCAAAAAATTGAAACCATTTTAATAAAAATTAAAAAAAAGGTCCCAAATTGCATTAATTCTACAATATGAAAAATGGTCCCACTAAAAAAATAATTTTCAAACCAATAAGAATAGAGGCTCAGCAATCTGCCGATTTCAGCAGAGCAATCTGCTGACAATCTGTTTTGCATTTTTTTTAATTAAAAAAATTTCTTGAAAAAATAATGAAATTCAGCAAACAAAATCAGTATAAACATAGTAAAATGTCTGTTATTTTCTTAAACTGAATGACAGAGATTTTAGTAAAAATATCCTTCTCAGCAGACTGATAAAAGATTGCTAATTCAAATTGAAAGTCGTTTTACAGATTTTTTGACAGAGATTTTCTTTTGAGTGTATGAATTATATTTTTTTCTTAAAAGTTTTTCTGCGTAGCCGGACTTTAGGAATTATTAACTCCATGCATTCAACCCACCTTCTTTGCAAAATAAAGGTATTATGACCGAAGTTGTTTTGGACTTAGTTCTCATGAATGGAGGTTTTGAAATTTAAAAAAATGCATGAAATTTCAAAAAATCAAATTTAGGATCAATTTTCATTATGCAAAATGGCCCCAAATGACAAAATGGGCCAACATTTTTGGGGTGATTTTTAATGAAAAATGGCCCTTATTAAAATAGGAAAAATTACCACAAACAATCTGGAAAAATGACTCCAAATTTTCGTGTTGTTGTACCCAATAAAAAAAATTGGAACATTTTTCATTTTTGTGTTGGGGCTATTTTACATTGGGGCCATTTTTCATGGTGCCGTTAAGAGCAAGCTTTGGCAGCACAGATAAAGCGGTATTTGGACGCAGTGAAATCATGTATAAGTTGCGCTTTTAAAATCTCGCTTTATTTTTGCTTGGGAAATTCGAAAGTTTATAATTTTATATCTTAAAAATTCTGTTTTAATTTTTAAATTAATAAAAATTATTTATTATTCGACCTTTAAAATTCTATTTTTGAGAAAGATTATTCTAGCTCAAGGTCATATTTCTTTTACTAATCGTTACGATGATATTGTCAAAGTAACAATTTTCAAGAAACTTTTTATAAAGTTGTTTGTTTTAAATTGATTGGTTTGGTCATTTTGCAAGACTTACTCGACACGTGTTTCGGAATTCGTCAAATTCCAATAATAATAATAATAAGAAGGAATACAACAAAAGCAGTGAACATCTTACTCGCGTAAGAAATCTACTGTCTGTATGTATATACTGGCTTGTAATACAAGCTGTATATATGAAGGTATGTTTGAATTAAATAGTGATGGTTTGGTTTTGACTTTTCGTTTGAAATTTAGAGCTGTATTATGTTGTGTATTTAGTACATTTCTCGTTATGACTATTTACATACGAATATAAGTCTTTATGTTTTGCCACAAACGATTGTCAATTTGCTAAATACTCTTGATAATGGAATTTGACGAATTCCGAAACACGTGTCGAGTAAGTCTTGCAAAATGACCAAACCAATCAATTTAAAACAAACAACTTTATAAAAAGTTTCTTGAAAATTGTTACTTTGACAATATCATCGTAACGATTAGTAAAAGAAATATGACCTTGAGCTAGAATAATCTTTCTCAAAAATAGAATTTTAAAGGTCGAATAATAAATAATTTTTATTAATTTAAAAATTAAAACAGAATTTAAACAAAAGGATAGCACGCCTCACTTCTGTTCATATTATGAATAAGAAGGAATACAACAAAAGCAGTGAACATCTTACTCGCGTAAGAAATCTACTGTCTGTATGTATATACTGGCTTGTAATACAAGCTGTATATATGAAGGTATGTTTGAATTAAATAGTGATGGTTTGGTTTTGACTTTTCGTTTGAAATTTAGAGCTGTATTATGTAGTGTATTTAGTACATTTCTCGTTATGACTATTTACATACGAATATAAGTCTTTATGTTTTGCCACAAACGATTGTCAATTTGCTAAATACTCTTGATAATGGAATTTGACGAATTCCGAAACACGTGTCGAGTAAGTCTTGCAAAATGACCAAACCAATCAATTTAAAACAAACAACTTTATAAAAAGTTTCTTGAAAATTGTTACTTTGACAATATCATCGTAACGATTAGTAAAAGAAATATGACCTTGAGCTAGAATAATCTTTCTCATATCTTAAAAATATTAATTTTTGTAATTTTTTACATTCTGAAATGTAAATTTTAAAATAGTTTTTTTAAAAATTCGATTAATCGATAACCGCTATTAACGGCAATTTTTTTAATCGTAGTCGGGATTATAAAATATCTTGATTATTTGAAAACTCTTGTTCTTTATAACTTCTGAAAAAAATTCGATTAATCGATAATCGCGATTAACGGCGATTTTTTTAATCGTAATCGCGATTATGAAATATTTCGATTATTTGCAAGCTCTAGTTCCTACACTCAAAAGAAAACCTCTGTCAAAAAATCTGTAAAATGACTTTCAATTTAGAATAACAAATTTTTAGCAGACTTTTCTGCTGAAATGGATATTTTAGCAGAATTCTCTGCTATTCAATTTCTGAAAACAACAGAACTTTTGCAAAACTTTTGCTGATTCTGTCTGCTAAGTTTCACAAAGTTTTTGTGCAGATTTTCAGCAGATTATTTTGCTAATTTGACAGATATTTTTTGTTATATTTTTTGATATATTTTTTTAAATGCCGGTCTCGCAAAAATAAAAATCAAATGTCACTATCTGAAAATTAAAGTAGACGAATAAAATTGCTCCCGCTTAAATGCATCATTAATATGTCAGCTTTAATAATATATAGTTCAAAAAAACACAAACAAACAATTCATACAGATATTTTTTTCAGCTTGCCAGTTTGTTGCTGCTTTTCAAGAAGAGAAGTTCTTCAGTTCATGCACGCAAACCGTACACAGAAAAAAAAATTTCAATTTCAATAAAAAAAATTCACGAATTCAATAAATAAATTAACTAAAAAAGCCGCGGTGAAGATTTTCACGAATTCAATAAACGCATTTGTAAGTCGTTTGCTGAAAATAATTTCAATAAACAAATTTTAGGATTCAATAAAAAAGTTTATTGATTTACATTTTTTTAAATATTTTTTTTAGAACTAAAGAAAAAAAAAATTTTTTTTATTTGTTTTTATTTATTTTTATTTTATTATTTAATTATTTTCTTTATTTCTAACTTTTTCTCAATTTATTGTTTTCATTGAGCTTTGAACAGCATACCTCCTGTTTAGAATGCTGGGCGTCTAACTAACTGAGCTACAGCATGACAACAAGTTTTGACGCATAAAATCAATTTGGTTTTAAATAAAAGTAAACAAGAATTCTGAAACACTCACATAATTTTGTCAGTAATGGTAACAGAAAAAATCCTCAATTGAAATTAACACAAGAAAAGAATACTGACTAATTTAGTTGAGTGCATCACTTTCATTCTCTAACTTATAACAGTAAAAATATTTAACACACAACTATACACACACACACGCATTCACAAACAAATTGTGTTTTTATTTCTATTTTATTCTTGCTTGTAAGTAGATGACAGAATTTAGCCGACAAAACTATAACACTGTTTTGGCGTTATGCGCTAAGCGGTGGATAAACTTATTACTTTTTTTGGGGGTCGTTGGTTCGAATCCCCATCAGACCCAACTTTTTTTTTTTAAGTTATTACTTTGTTTGAAATAACTATGTGTGAAAAAAAGAAACACAACAAAACTTGCCGACGGAATGAGTTGAACATAGTTTTTTTTTTAATTTCAATAAATTTTTTTATTGATACAATAAAAAATTTTATTAAAAATATTTTTATTTTTAATAAACGTGTTTATTAAAATTTTCTTAAATATTTTTTTTCTGTGTACAATACAAAATTCAAAACCACCCTTATAATGTGTTGTTACTTTTTTTTTCATTTGTTTAATGTGTGTGTATTTTATTTTATTTGTTTTGTTATTTTGTTTTCTTATTAAAAGTGTGTATGTTGTGTTATGCTTTCTTTTCTTACATGTGTACCGTTTTCGACATCCCGTTATTTTTTTCTTTTTTTAACCCAGGTTATCACTACAGAAATTTAGCAAACCGCGTCTGCTAAAATCAGCAGATTTCTCATATGGCTCAAAATTGGTGTATTTTCAGCAGATTTTTCTGCTGATTGGACAGAGAATTTATTTTGAGTGTAATAACTTCTGAACCAGTCATTCAATACCTAAGAAGACCCTTTCGAAAGTTAGCGTATTTTAAACTCGTAAATTCGCGAAAACACCTGCCGAAATTCACTCTTTTACTTATAACCAGGGAAACCAAAAATATGCTCTAAAAAACACGTTTTATGCGCTTAAAAAATGCCCTTAAAAACAGAAAATATGCTCTAAAAACTATAAAATATGCTCTTAAAAAAATTATGTCCCCTTTTTCGAGGTGTTTTTTACATTTTTTTTGAGAATATATTAAAAAAATACCGTTATGTGGGTAGTTAGAGGGTTAATATGGGTTAATGAAGCAACAACAGGACAAAGCGTAACCAATCGTCAGAACCCCGTTATTTTGGAAAAGAAAAAAGAGAAACATTTCAATCCACTTACAAAATAAAATAGAAAAAAAACATCCCACAAAAATTTAAAAAAATTTTAAATAAGTGTTGTTATAAAAAATAATGGAAAAAAATTGTCTAAAAAGTAAAAAATGCTCTAAAAACCCAAAAAATGCTCTAAAAAGTGAAAAAAATTCTCTAAAAATCGAAAAAATGCTCTAAAAATATGCTCTTATGTTAAAATATGCTCTTAAACCTAAAATATGCTAAAATATGCTCTTAAGGCTAAAATATACAAAAATATGCTCTAACAAATCGATGCCAGATTTCTTAAAATCTTCTGAAACGGATAAATACCTTACCCATTTATCAATACAAAGCGCAGGAAAAAACATGATACTGCATATTTTTGGTTTCCCTGCTTATAACTTTTAAACCACGGGACCGGTTTTGCTGACTTGCAATACTTACCAGCTTAGGTTAACTCCAAATATAAATTCCAAACTTCAGCAGCCTCAGTAAAATCTTTCAAATGTTAGCGTGTAATCTACAGACAGACGAACGGACGGGCGGACATCATTAGATCGACTTAGAATCGATCGCGGATCATGAATATATACAGAATATTATACACTTATTGCAGTCCTAGACCAATATTTTGAGGTGTTACAAATGGAAATCATTACAAATTTAAAGCAACCGTAAATGACTGCTTCAAATCGGTCAAATCGATTTCAAATAGTAATAAATGTATTTTTAAAAGCTAAAGAAACAAGTATTTCATCAGACTGTGTTTAAATTTTGATCTACTTTTCCTTTAATGAATTTTTTTTTTAGGCGCTATAATTATGAACAATCTATTTAAGATTTTTTTTATAAAACTACCTCTCATATTTTTATTGTATTATTTACAACTGAATTGTGACTTTAATTAAATAAATTTAAATAAAAATGTTTAATTGACACAAAAAAAAAATTACTTTTTTTGATATTTTGAATGGAAACATTAAGTTGTAAAAAAAAATTTAAAGTAAAAATCTCGGAAACTATTTGAACGATTTTAACAATTTTTTGATATTCGTTTTCATCGCATCACTTCAGCGACACTTGGGAAAATAAAAAAAATGCAAAAAAATGTCACTCTAATGCACATAAGTACACTGATAGAAATTTGTACATGACAATAATGAAAATCTACATTAATGTTATGAAAAATTACGTTAAAAAGGAACTTATCTAGGGTTTCATTGAATTAATGAAATGGGTATCATAAAATGTAGTTGCAAGAACAAGTTTTATTAAATTAATGAAAATTGTTCATACAAAATAAAAATTGTATTTTATGAAAATGTTTCATTACTTTAATGAAAAAAGTTTTTAATTCTTATGAAATACTTTCATAGAATAAATCCTACTTTTTATTTTTGAAATGAAATACTTTTATTGAATAGGTTAGGTTAAGAGGTTGACGTAATGTCCACAAGACCAGTTCCTGATCCAAAGTGATACCTCGAAAGGGGGGGGGGGGGGTTTTGTTGTTGGCTGCTTTACATATTAATCATAATTCACTACTGCCTTCCTGGTAAATGATGATTTATGTCTCCACATATGTCTCATCGAGTTTACTTAGCCTAATATATTTAAGCATCTTCCATGGGTTGACATCTCTAAGTTCCTCCAGTTCCTGAAAGAAATAAAAGCCAAAACAATTAAATCGAGTGCGAGATAGTGCAGGGCACTGACAAAGATAATGGAATGAATCTTCCACTATCTCTTCGTCCCCACACCATCTGCACAAGTCATCTCTTATCAATTTTAACTTTTTCAAATAAGCTTTCAAGCCAGTATGGCCTGTAATTAAACCTACATACTTCCTGAGGTCTGATTTTTCCATATAAAGTAGTGTTTTCTGGATACTTTTTCCACCGCGAGTCCACAAGGCCTTCGTTTGGATACAGTCCTGGCTGCTTTCCCATTTCAAATCTTCCTGTCGTTCAAATGTTCTCCGTATTTCGAAATAAATCGCAACCAGGCCCGGATGCACGTCGGTCGTGATTGAACTTAATGGTAAAACTGCTCCCATACGAGCTAACTCGTCAGCTTTCTCGTTTCCTGGAATATTCTGATGACCTGGAACCCAGCACAGTCTTAAAGAGTGTTGTTCGATGAGAGCCATAAGCTCTTGGCGACAACGGCTGACAACCTTTGATCGAATATTCCTGTTATATAGTGCCTTTAAAGCCGCCTGACTATCAATGTAAATAATGATCTCACTAGAGTAGATCGGCCTCATTAAAATAAGCCTGGCTGCCTCTGACACTGCATGCAGTTCCGCCTGAAAAATATTACAGCTGTCCTGTATCCTTGAACTGTGTTCAATTCCCAGTTTCTCACAGTAGACACCGCTACCTGTTCCCTGTGGCATCTTTGATCCATCCGTGTAGACTGCAATGTGCTGTTCCCAACAGGTGGATTTTCCCAGAATACTCTAGATGGTATTTCAATTGTTATACCTGCATCCCACACGATATGTGGAGTCATATAATCAGTCACACAGTCATCATATCGATGGTCTCGTATGAGTTTTGTGTGTCCATAGTCTCAAACTTTCAGCGCGCAGTTTTGACTTAGTCTCAGCTGTGTCCTAAGTGCGTATTCCTGGATGTAAAGATCCAAAGATGGCAAGTACAGAATCCTACTCAGACCATGTGTGGATGTTGTCCTTCGTGCTCCAGTGATACTTAAGGCGGCCACTCTATTAACCCTGTTCAGGTACGTGGCGTGTGTGCTCTTTCCTACAATAGGCCACCACACTACTGCACCATGTGCCAGTGTTGGTCTAACAATTGCCGTGAATATCCAGTGTATAAGTCTTGGTTTAAAACCCCATGTGTTTCCAATAATTCTCTGACAAGTATACATGGCTGGATATGCCTTTTTCACTCTCTCCTTTAGGTTTTCGAGCCAGTTCAATTTCCTATCAAAGATTATGCCAAGAAACTTGGCACTATCAGACAGTGTCAGACATGTTCCCCCTATATGTGGTAATCGAAATTGAATAAATGTTACTTTTATTTTTAAAATGAAATATATGTATGAAATTGTAAAGATCTTTTTATAGAATTAAAAATAATAAAAAATAAAAAATTATTTTCACTTAGTTTTCTCGCACAAAATTTTACTCCAACCTTAAATTGTAATACATAATTAAAACCGCGAACTAATATAAAACATCACAAAAATTAGTTAATTAATAATTTAGCTTTTATTTAAAATTTTGTAAAAAAAATCTGAAAAAATCACAAAATAACCAAGTTTAAAAAACACTTTCACATATTTTTTATTTTATCTATAGATTTCACTTAGTTTTCTCACACAAAATTTTACTATAACGTTTACTTTTAATGCATAAGTAAAACCCCGAAATAATTTAAAACAACGTGAATTTAATAAATACTTATAATTAATCAACAACATTTCATTTTAAATTTCGTTAAAAAATTCTTAGGAAAAATCACGCTCTGATCAGCTGTTAATGAATATCTTGCACAATATGTAAGAATTTCATTCAGCATATGAAAAATTTCGTTGTTGCAATGAAACAACGTTAATGAATTCCATTCATTAGTGATATGAAGCGTTTTTCTATCAGTGTATAAGAAATTTAAAAAATCTTTTGTGAATACCCATAATGCGTTGCCTTTATAATAACTACAAACCAGTGGTCTTGGTGGTTTTTGTAAAAAAAAAAAATTTCGCTAGATTTCAGTGGAACGTTAAAAGCCAGCCACAACAACAACGATAAGAACAGTAATACAAAAAAATTAATAATCATAAAAGCAATTATCCTGTGGCTGGCTGAACATTCTATGTGCTAATATCTATAGTTATGAACATAAACCAAACCATAGCAGTTGTTTTCATTTCATTTGTGGTACGTTCGCTTAAATACAGAAAACTAGTGGCACACACAGCACCATGTTAAGCAGGTGCAAAATAGGAACAATCCTTTTTCTGCAACTGACAGGCATTCGCAATTTTTTTTTGCTGAAAAATAAAAGCCCAAACACGAAACGCAACAACAATCAATTAAAGTTTATTCAAAACTTTAAAGTACTCGTGGTTTTCTAAAGGTAAAGGATTCTGAGAAAAAGCCTGTTCAAAGGATACCAAATGAATTACAAAAAAATAGTCTTTGATGTATAGCACATACAAACAGTGGCAGGTGGTGGTAGCTGGTGGTTCTGCTGATGCTGTTGATGCTAGTTACAAACAACACGTTCCATAAGTTATATACCACATTTGTATAGTTCATCATTTATATATGTTAAGAGCGCTTTACCTAAGTCATTGGCCATGAATGAATCTTGGTAACATGAATAATAAGATCCTTCAGACGTTGTTGCTGTTGTATCACTCCAAATAACTTGATTTTGTTGCACATTTCGTTTGTTTTTTAAGTTTTTTGCAACTTAAACATGTACAGTAGGCTGGGTCGTATTCCAACAAAGTGATCAGATCAACTATTAATAGTGAAAAAAAGTTGGTACAAGTAAATACAAGCAATTTAAAACCAAAATGAATAAAATCGGTCCATGGCTTCCGTTCTCGCATCGCGGGTCAAAATTGCGGTTTTTGAAAAAACGGACATAATTTAAAAAAAAAAAATTAAATATTTAAAAAAAAATTATTTAAAAAAAAAAAAATTTTTTTGTATCGCATTAATTCAAAGATATTTAGAAAAATTTTGTTTGTTTTTTTCGGATATCGATAACCCACCCAAACGTGAGGCAAAAAAAAACTCACATTTTTAACATGGAGCTGAAAACTACTTTTTCACTATTTTAAAAATTTAGTGAAACAAAATTTTTAAATATATTAGTTTATCCACTTGATATCATTGAATACATCTCAGGGGTTGTAGAAAAAAATTCTTAGTTAAATTCCTTCGTCCAGTTGGTGTGTGGAGCGAATTGAATTTACCGGATTTCCAGAACATGTGTTTTTATCGACATTTTTGACTAATTTGTAGTTGTTAGCAACATTTTACTTAAATTAACCAACTTTTTTTGTTCAAATGGTTGTTTTGGACCATAGTAACTCTGCTTTGAAATAATAGGCTTTTTGAAGAACGTTAACCCTTGCCGGCACGGGGTTAAAATATTCATCCAATAAAATTTTTGAAAATTCCTCACTCTAAAATCGTGTATGTGTTTAAATAATCAACAATTACAAATTTATACAAAGTTTTCTTGAAGGACATCTTTAACCCTTGTTGAACGAACGCCCAAAAAATTTCAAACAGCTGTTTTTTTGCTCATAGTCAAATGGACTTTTTTGACATATTAAATAATATGTTTTTCACTTTTAGCTTTACACAGTAAAAACGACGAAGACGTAATGAAATTTCGGATGCCATTTTTTTTTATTTTATTTAGTTTTAAGCATTTTCCGCTTAAGTGCGCAATTGTTGATTATTTAAACACATACACGATTTTAGAGTGAGGAATTTTCAAAAATTTCATTGGAGGAATTTTTTAACCCCGTGCCGGCAAGGGTTAACGTTGTCCAAAAAGCCTATTATTTCAAAGCAGAGTTACTATGGTCCAATACAACCATTCGAACAAAAAAAGTTGGTTAATTTAAGTAAAATGTGTCTAAAAACTACAAATTAGTCAAAAATGTCGATAAAAACACATGTTCTGGAAATCCGCTAAATTCAAATCGCTCCACACACCAACTGGACGAAGGAATTTAACTAAGAATTTTTTTCTTCAATCCCTGAGATGTATTCAATGATATCAAGTGGATAAACTAATATATTTAAAAATTTTGTTTCACTAAATTTTTAAAATAGTGAAAAAGTAGTTTTGAGCTCCATGTTAAAAATGTGAGTTTTTTTTGGCCTCACGTTTGGGTGGGTTATCGATATCCGAAAAAACAAACAAAATTTTTCTAAATATCTTTGAATTAATGCGATACAAAAAATTTTTTTTTTTTAAATATTTTTTTTTTTTTAATATTTAATTTTTTTTTTTAAATTATGCCCATTTTTTTTAAAAACCCCAATTTTGACCCGCGATGCGAGAACGGAAGCCATGGACCGATTTTGTTCATTTTGGTTTTAAATTGCTTGTATTTACTTGTACCAACTTTTTTTCACTATTAATAGTTGATCTGAGCACTTTGTTGGAATACGACCCAGCCTAATGTACAGACACATTTATATCAATATTGGCATCTGTCATTTAATAATTGTTTCTGCGTGTATACTAAAAAAAAACAAATAAGAAAATTAGAGTGGATCAAGCCCGAAAATTTCAATATAATATTTCCTTTTTGGATGCATTTTTATAGATTTATATGAACATCAGGAGGAGGGTTTGTATGGATACCTATACTCAAAATAAATTCTTTGTCCAATCAGAAGAAAAATCTGCTGAAAATACACCCATTTTGAGCCGTATGAGAAATCTGCTGATTTTAGCAGACGCGGTACGCTAGATATCTGTCTTGATTATCTAGGAGAAATCAGCAGATAAATCTGTCGAGACAGCCGAAAAATCTGGTGATACAAGAATTTTTTTTTTTTAAGTGTTAATTTTTGTACCCTCCAACCACTGCATGGGGGTATACTCACTTTGTCATTCCTTTTGTAACGCATCGAAATATCGGTCGGCAACCCCATAAAGTATATATATTATTGATCCATGATCGATTCTAAGACATTCTGTGAATGTCCGTCAGTCCGTCGAAAATAATAAATGACCTATTGAACTAAAAGAACGAAATAGGTTTTTTATCTGAAATGAACAAAAATGAGTGCTCACTCGATGGAACGATTTAGCACAAGTCTAGATATGACAAACTCTCCCAATTCATACACTTTACGTCTATTAGCAAGTAGATTTATGGAGTCTGGGATGCATGGACGTATTCAGGGGGGGGGGCCCGGGCCCCCCCCCTTTTGGATTGGAAAATTTTAAAAAATGTAAGCACTTCAACACGTGATACAAGTAACAAACATAAGTTTTTTGTTAGTATTGTAAATATTTTGGTTTTTGATAAAAAGTGTTACATATTTTTTTTATAAAAACTCTTGATTTTGAGTAAATTTTCGTTTTTAAAAAGTCATTTATATCGAAATATCTGTAAAACATGAATCGAAAACACATTATGTTGGTTTTATTTGTTGAAAATTATGCATCAGGATCATAAAAACAGTTTTCAATAAAAAAATTCAAACTCCTAAGGATCTAAGTCACTTTTTCTACATTAAAAGTCTCAGATTATGAGATATTATTTCCATAAAAAATTCTAAGATGCTGAAAATTTTTTTTTAAATAAAAATTTTCATATTAATTTTTAATTTTCAATCTAGTACTTTTTTTAAAAATTGCGGTTTTGAAAATTTAATAATGACTAACAATAAGAACAATATTTAGGGGCCTATTCACAAAAAAAGTCATAACTCAATCATAACTATATTTTTTCCATGTGGTTGTTGTAAACAATCATAAAAAATTCCAATTTTGTTTGAAAATTTCAAAAAAATAAAGACCTGCTACCCACATCGTCTCAAAATTGACAAACACACTCAAAAAAAAAAAACTGTAAAGTTAGCAAAAAATTTAGTTAAATTTGACTAAAAAAACACCTGATTTTTAACCTACTAAATTTTAAGTTAATTTAACAAAAAATATTTAGTTAACTTTTCGTAGAATGAATGTAGCAAAAAAAACGTAATTTAAACTAAAAATTCAGCTGAAAATTTCGTAACATTTTTTATTAGTTGAATTCAGCTAAACTTTTTGTAAAAAATTTTAAGTTTGTTAAATATTGGTTTTAAACACTAACACTTCACTTATTTTTTCTTATTGTTTTCACAGCATTAAGTTCAGCTTAAGTAGGACTTATGAGATTTGCATAGGAGGCTATACAAGAAATGTTTAAAATTTTTCACTTGACAAAAATGTTACAAAAAATCAGCAAATTAATTAGTAAAAATTCGTAAACTCAGTTTTAAAGTCAACAAAAAAAATTAATTCAAAATTTGTACAAAACTAGTATTTTCGTAAATTGAACTTAACTAAAACAAGCAGTTAAAACGCTGATTTTAACTAACAATTTTCTAAAAAGCCAGTAAACTTGAGTTAACAAAAAAAAATTTGTTAACTTTACAGTTTTATTTTTTTGAGTGCATTTAAAAATTTTGAGACTTTTTATGATTTTGCTTACAACAAACACAGGGAATATGAAGTTTGAAAATAATAAAATTAGTCATAACCAGTCATAACTGAGAATAGGCCTGTTAAACTGAAAAAAATCTTTTATTTTTTATGTAAATAAATAAAGATAAATTTTCATAAACGAATTTACAAAAGCAACTTCAAAAATTTAATGACGTATTTGGAATCTAGATTTCTTTTTTATAAAAATTCAGTCCTTAAGTCCAAGGCAATAATATGTAACAGTAGAGCCATAAAAAGCGCTAAAGAATTAATTTTCAAGTCCAAATATCTCGATAAGGAAATGTTCTACAAAAATTTAAATGGCAGATTTGGAATCAGGTCAGGGATGGAAAATCGGAATTTTGAAATGGTACTGGAGCTTAACCGAAAAGGTACTTTTTCGCCCTCGACGGTACTAAAATAAATTAATATCCAGTTTCTGTAAGACGAACGTGTTCGTCTGTAATGAATTTGCATGTCTTTTGTTACAATTACAAAATACATGCAAATTCGTCGCAGACTAATATTGTTCGTCGTACAGAAAATAAACACAATTTAATATAAAAATTTTTAAATTGAGGACATCCTTATCCATTTATTTATTTTTTTAGAGAAAACTTCAATAAAAATTGACCAAAATTAAAAAAAATCTGTTATTTAAAGCTTTAAAAGCATTTTACTTTAATTTTTTTTTTTAGATTTCGTTGAACAAATTTATGAAATCGTCTGGTATAGAAAAGGTACTAAATCAGTCGTGGGGGTACTACGGTATCTTTGAGAGTGAAAAAGTACTGAAAAAAGTACTAAAGTACTTACTTTTCCATCCCTGAATCAGGTCCTTTATAATGGCTCTTACGTGAGAGTAAATATCTCGGAAATGGAACGCGCTAACTTACGAATACGTAACAGTAGAACCACGCCTAAACTAGCGGTTTCGAATATTCAAACCCCAATATCAGAAAATTGTTAATCGATTAAAATATTTGGTAAGATAATTTTGAATCAGGATTGCTAATTCTTCTGTATTTGTTTTAACAAATACATATTTCAAACCTTTTTACTTTTAGGTTACATATTGTTTCTATGAACGGTTTTTATAAAAAAATACCTCACAATCTAAGGATTTAAAGACATTTTCGATATAGGAAATTTCGAAGGTTTTGAAAAATTTTCTGTATAAAATATTTTCAGAATATTTTCTATAGCAAAGTTCTCAGACTCTGATACATTTGTTTATAAAAAAAATCTCCGATTCTAAGGCATATTTTACAATAGAAAAATTCTCAAATTCTAAAAAAAAAAATTTTATAAAAATGTTCTTAGATTCTGAGATGTTTAAAATTTTTAAGTTTAAAATTGAAGTCTGATTTGGTGTTTTTTTTATAAATTATTCTTCTGGTAAATAAAAATTAATTGCTTTTTATATTTTATACAAAAGATTGTTTATTCAACTTCAAGAAACAAAATTGGAATGAAAATTATTGAAAAATCAAATTTTACGGAAAAAGGAATTAAAAAATAATTTTCTAAATATTTTGGGAAACAAGTTATTTAACAAGTATAAAAATATAAAACAGTGTCGAATGTAGTGACGGGCACTACATCTGAGGCATTCTTTCTCTACAAAAATTCAGAAATTCTGAGCCATTTTTTATGTTGTTGGTATAGACAAATGCTGTAATTTCTAGAATTTTTTTTGGCCCGGGAGGGGGGGGGGGGGGGGGGTAAGTCCAAGAAAATAATATTTCACATTGTGATTAAAAAAAAAATTTTGAGTTGGGCCCCCCCCTTTTCAAATTCCTGGATACGTCGCTGCTGGGATGACATTACTATATAAAGCAATACCACCATAGCGTACTCCTTTACCGAAAGCGATCTCTCGATGGAACCGACGAGCTCATTAGGATCAGTTTCCGTTGATCTACCGTTGCTGTATGCATGTTGCCTAGTCGAAAGCAACCTCGGGTCAATTACTCGTTCCACTGTCAGACTAATGATCTGAAATCATTCGGATTTCCTGAATACCTTTAAATTCGATTCGGAGAAAATTTTTCTATTCCGAAGCGGAGTAACTTTTCTATTTAAACATTACTCCGGATCGGTGAAGTTTTTCTATTAAAAGTAAATTTTTAAAATTTTTAATAAAAAAATTACTTCGAATCGGAGTAAATTTTTAATAGAAAAATTACTCCGATTTGGAGTAAATTTTTAATAGAAAAATTACTCCCTTTCGGAGTAAATTTTTAATAGAAAAATTACTCCGATTCGGAGTAAATTTTTAATAGAAAAATTACTCCGATTCGGAGTAAATTTTTAATAGAAAAATTACTCCGATTCGGAGTAAATTTTTAATAGAAAAATTACTCCGATTCGGAATAAATTTTTAATAGAAAAATTACTCCGATTCGGAGTAAATTTTTAATAGAAAAATTACTCCGATTCGGAGTAAATTTTTAATAGAAAAATTACTCCAATTCGGAGTAAATTTTTAATAGAAAAATTACTCCGATTCGGAGTAAATTTTTAATAGAAAAATTACTCCGATTCGGAGTAAATTTTTAATAGAAGAATTACTCCGATTCGGAGTAAATTTTTAATAGAAGAATTACTCCGATTCGGAGTAAATTTTTAATAGAAAAATTACTCCGATTCGGAGTAAATTTTTAATAGAAAAATTACTCCGATTCGGAGTAAATTTTTAATAGAAAAATTACTCCGATTCGGAGTAAATTTTTAATAGAAAAATTTACTCCGATTCGGAGTAAATTTTTAATAGAAAAATTACTCCGATTCGGAGTAAATTTTTAATAGAAAAATTACTCCCTTTCGGAGTAAATTTTTAATAGAAAAATTACTCCGATTCGGAGTAAATTTTTAATAGAAAAATTACTCCGATTCGGAGTAAATTTTTAATAGAAGAATTACTCCGATTCGGAGAAAATTTTTAATAGAAAAATTACTCCGATTCGGAGTAAATTTTTAATAGAAAAATGACTCCGATTCGAAGTAAATTTTTAATAGAAAAATGACTCCGATTCAAAATAAATTTTTAATAGAAAAATTACTCCGATTCAAAATAAATTTTTAATAGAAAAATTACCGTTTCGGAATAAATTTTTAATAGAAAAATTACTCCGATTCGGAGTAAATTTTAAATAGAAAAATTACTCCGATTCGAAGTAAATTTTTAATAGAAAAATTACTCCAATTCGGAGTAAATTTTTAATAGAAAAATTATTCGGAGTTAATTTTTAATAGAAAAATTATTCGGAGTTAATTTTTAATAGAAAAATTATTCGGAGTTAATTTTTAATAGAAAAATTACTCTGATTCGGAGTAAATTTTTTATAGAAAAATTACTTAGATTCGGAGTAAATTTTTAATAAAAAAGTTATCCGATTCGGAGTAGATTCAGAGTAAATTTTTAATATAAAATTACTCCGATTCAGAGTAAATTTTTAATAGAAAAATTACTCCGATTCACGATCACTGACTTTGATTTGTGTATTGCTTTTTAAAACAGCTTAAGCTCTAGGTGAAAAAACTGTTTGGGCCTGAAATTCTAAGCTAGGTAAACGGAGCCCCAAGCTGGGCGCCAAATAGCAAACATATGTTTTTCACAATTTTAAAAGTATTCTTTTGAGAGTAGTCTAATAAATCTAAATAAATATTTATTTATTTTATACATCCGATTGATATTTGGATCCCTTTAACTGGGCATATGTTTTATTAGTTTACTGTAGTTAAAGTCATATTTTTTTTTAGTGTAAAGCCTTTCTTTTTTTTTTGTCTGTGCATAAATATTCTATACCTTCATACATAAATATTTAGCACGAGTTTAATCGGCCTATTAGCGGTAGTGGCACATTCTCTTCTTTTTCCGTATTTTTTTTGGTTTGTTTTTGTGAACCATCTCCAGTAGCAAGTAGTATTAACATCTTATGGCGTCATATTGCAATCATCAATAACACATACATACATTTAATACAGCAGCAAACCATTCATACTGTGTGTTTAAATATACAACGTGTTTCGCATACATATTTAACGTTGGCCAACATACCGAATCTGAGATTCATTCCATTAGTTTTCTAAGCAGTTTTCATTGATTCATTCATCCATTACAAATCATTATTTCAACTTTAATTCATACGAAAGAACAAATGTATGTTAGCAGCCTTAGATACGTATAAGAACTACTAATATGATGTTAGGAGGTAGAGTTTGTTGTTGTTGTTGCTGTTGGATGTAGTATTGGAATGGTGTCTGCATTAATGTTTGTTAACGTCATTTGGTATTAATCTATGGCTAATACGTTATTTGCACTGATTTCCGTTTGTTAGACAGATATGAAATGATTAAAAGCTTTAAAGGAACGTATACCAATTGTGAAATGATGAAATTTTGATGAGTTGTTGAAATGACTGACTGCCTGATAATAAAAGTTAATGAAATTTAACAGATCATATGTATCATTTGTATATAACTGTTATACACAATGTATACATTAAACAAAAAACATCTTTATTAATTTCGGCATCTGTTGTCTAAGCAGCCATTTAAAAAATATATAGACTGTTTTCCACTTCACGGGTGGTCCGAGACAGTTTTAACCCAAAAGTGCGATTTATTTTTGGAATATGTATTTGGATGTGTAAGAAAAATTTAGCAACAAAAATCAAAATCATTAGCACTTTTTGCAAAAATCTTGTTTAAATTCCAAAAAATAAAAAAATTCACTTTTCAAAATTCAAGTAAATGGACTTAATACATTTTGACCTCCTGATTCCAAATCTGCTTTCAAAATTTTTGTAGCTTACACCGTTTTGGGGATTTTCGCGTTTGCAGATTCCAAAAATCGCTATTTTAGTACTTTCTGTTGTTCCACTGTAACGTTTTCTAAAGTCGGTAACTTCAAACTTTATAGTAAATGGTCCTGCTGAATCCGAATCAACCATCAAAACTTTTCTAGCAGTATCCATTTTCAAGATATTCGCGTTTTAATACTACAAAATAAAAAAACACGAATTTTGTGATTTTTATGACGGAACACAAAATACATTCAAAATTATTATTTTTTTATTTTTTGACCGTACATTTTTGGACAATATAAATTTTGAAATACTTTATATAAATGCATTTTTTCCGAGGAATATTTTTGGTCATAAGTGCTTTTTTGATATCTCTCATAGTTTTCGAGAAAATTCGAATGTGAAATAATTTATATAAATGCATTTTTCCGAGTATTATTTTTGGTCATAAGTGCTTTTTTGATATCTCTCATAGTTTTCGAGTTCTCTCATAGTTATTTTTACGAATTCAACCGCGATTTTTGCAAAAAGTGCTCCATCGAAGATTTTGATTTTTATTGCTAAATTATTCTTTGACATCCCAAATACATATTCTCAAAAAAAATTGTGATATTCGCACTTTTAGGTTAAGACTGTCTTTGACCACCCGTGACAAACTTGGTGTCAATAAGTATATCAGCAGGGAAACCAAAAATATGCAGTATCATGTTTTTTCCTGCGCATTGTATTGATAAATGGATAAGGTATTTATCCGTTTCAGAAGATTTTAAGAAATCTGGCATCAATTTGTTAGAGCATATTTTTGCATATTTTAGCCTTAAGAGCATATTTTAGCATATTTTATGTTTAAGAGCATATTTTAGCATAAGAGCATATTTTTAGAGCATATTTTCAATTTTAAGAGCATTTTTTCACTTTTTAGAGCATTTTTTTTAATTTTTAGAGCATTTTTTACAATTTTTAGAGCATTTTTTTAAATTTTTAGAGTATTTTTTCCAATTTTTTTTATAACAACACTTATTTTTAAAATTTTTTAATTTTTGTGGGATTTTACAAAATTATGTTGTTCTGACGATTGCTTCCTCTTTGGCCTGTTCATGCTTCATATCGGTATGTGAAACTATGTTTACTTTAGATCTGAGTGTAGGGTGTATTAATGCAAATATTTTTGTAGAACATATTAACCCTCTAACTACCCCACATATCGGTATTTTTTGGGTCTATTCTCTAACAAATTGTAAAAAAACACCGCAAAAAAGGATACATAATTTTTTTTAGAGCATATTTTTACTGTTTTTAGAGCATATTTTCCGTTTTTAAGAGCATTTTTAAGCGCATAAAACGTGTTTTTTAGAGCATATTTTTGGTTTCCCTGTATATCAGTAAAAACAACTGTTTAAAAAGAACTGCCATAAGCTGCTGTCGTTATTTGGCAGAAAATTTAGTTAACTTTAAACAACTTCGTATTAATTTTTTGATCGTAGCTGAGCTGAAAATTAGAGTAAGTATTTGCTCACGAAAGAAGCTTTCATTTGTGGACACTCATTCGTGTTTTGTGAAAATGAAAAACATGCTGTGTGCCCTCGTTTTATTTTATGTGCAATGAATGAAAAAAGAAAAAATACGTGAGCTAGTGAATGAATGAAAATCCTCATGAGAATTCTCATGAGCATTTTCAAATGAGAATTTCATATTTTCACTCACTCACCGAATCAAAATTTTAAAATATTAAAATTTAATATGCTAATATCTCGAAAACTAAGCAAGATAGAGCAAAACGGAGCAAAATTTCGGATTATTACCTATATCGACTGTATATGGCAATATGATATCTACACATGTGTGGACCTTAATGGGTCCTAACTTTGAATCAAAAATTCGAATTCCGGGAAATTTTAAAATGCTAATATCTTCGTAACTACCGGCGATATGACAACAAGTTTCGAATCAATTTTGTAGCTCCGAACAGTCGAAAGCAATTCGAGCAATAGTTTTTGGTGGTGTTGAAAAGTTTAGTAAACATCATGCTAAAAACCTTTAAATTTCTGAAATAAAAACATTTGTAATTGTTGAGTTATAAAAATGTACAAAATACACCCTTGCCATACACCTTTTTATACCCTACACCACACTGCGGTACAGGGTATAATGAGTTTGTGCTGATATTTGTAACTACCCGAAAATAATTTTTAAGTATACCGATAGACTCAGAATCATTTTCTAAGTCGATTTAGCGATGTCCGTCCGTCTGTCTGTCCATGTAAACGCTATAAACACGATTCAGGTCGCAATTTTTAATCAATTGACTTGAAATTTGAAACTTGAGCCTATTTTTGCCATGTAGACGCTATAAACAGGATGCAGGTCGCAATTTTCAATGAAATGACTTGAAATTTAAAACTTGGGCCTCTTTTAGCCCAAGGACGGAGCCTATTGTAGACCTAGCCCCCATACAAAGGTACTCTTTAGTTTTGGTTCAAATGAATCTAATAACCGCATTATAATAGGTGTCTTTTCGAAATTTGGCAGGTAATCATGTTTTGTCTACATAAACCACCATTCCGAATTTTAAAGAAATCGCACCAGTTCTTCTTGTAGTCCCCATATCAACCACCTTCCCGATTTTCACATAAATCTCTGAAATTTCATGAAAATAGATAATAACACAGCTCAACATGAAAATGCGTACTGGATTCTGGTAAGTAATTTTGGTAGTGTTTGTTGCGCTGATTCCAAATCTGCAACCCAAATATGTCTATCACGTCAGGATTTTGAGTTTTTCGCGGTTAATGTGCTGAAAAAGGCCATTTTTGACCCTTTTTGAAAGCTTATAATATAAGATCCTGACATGCGATTTACTAGGTATCAAGCTCATTCAAAAGAACGTTATTTTCTCTATAAGACAAGATAAAATCTTCTTGGAATTTAATTTTCTAAAATGGTAAAAAAATCATTAACAAAAAACCTTCCATTTTTTAAATATTTAGTTTTTTTACACAGTGTTTTTTAACAAATTTCCATACAAATACATACGTAAATATTAGATTTAAAGCACTTGTATCTAATGATTTTTTTACCATCATAAAAAATTAAATTCCAAGAAAATTTGATTCTGTCTTAAAGAGAAAATTACGCATTTCCGAATGAGCTTGATATCAAGTCATTCGCATGTCAGGATCTTATTTTATAGGCGCTCAAAAATGGCCAAAATGGGCCTTTTTTGACACTTAAACCGCGATTTTCTCAAAATTGTGACGTGATAGAAAAATTTGAGTAACCGTTTTGGAATCGGGAAACCAAAACCTATAAACAAAATTTAGTTTCATTCAAAACGCAGCGACAAACCTCAGATTTGTAGAGCGGTGAATTAATTAAAATTCTGTTTGTGTATGTTAAACGCGTACTTTAATTACCTTATCAGATCTGATTATCTTTGGACCATTTTTGGACTTAGGCCCCCCGATATTCAGTTGAAGCGGTTTATTGTCAACAAAAAGAAGCCATTTCACTCAAATTTGATTTGTGAGTGTTTTTTACACTTATTTAAGATTTGACAAAATATTGATCCAATCAGTCCATGTTTGAACTTAAGACCCATTTTCCAGGAAACTCAGGTGTAGGGTATTATATGGTCAGTCTTGACCGACTATAATTTTCTTACTTGTTTCTTTTAATTCTCCATCTACAGTCCAAACATTATAAATATGATTACTAGACTGCCCAGAAAAAAAGCGAAGTTTTTATTTTCTTGGGGGATACCTGCAAATTTTGTTCCTTTTTGTGCAAAAAAATGTCGTTTTTTTTTTTGGGATTTTTAAAATAATATCTAGAGGTCGCGATCTCGCGTTTTATAACGATTTATTTTTTTGAGTTTTTTATTATTTTAAATTGTTAAATATGATTAATATGATAAAATATTAATAATTTCAGACAAAAAAAAATTAAATTAAAAATTAAATATCGCTCATTCCATGAGATGTCTCCAAGCATCTAATCAAATGTTCCTTAATTTATTTGAAATTTTGCACACATGAACACTATGTAGCTATTAAAATAAATCAGTTGTTAGTTCCGTGAATTCGCGAATATATTCGCGTTCGCGAATTCGTGGATTTTCGCGAAACTAAAAACGAATTTATTTTAATTGCTCCATAGTGTACCTGTGTGCGAAATTTTAAATAAATTAAAGAACATTTGATTAGATGCTGGGAGACATCTCATGGAATGAGCGATATTTAATTTTTAATTTATTTTTTTTTGGCTGAAATTATTAATATTTTATCATATTAATCATATTTACCAATTTAAAATAATAAAAAACTCAAAAAAAAAATAAATCGTTATAAAACGCGAGATCGCAACCTCTAGATATTATTTTAAAAATCCAAAAAAAAAACGAATTTTTTTTGCACAAAAAGGAACAAAATTCGCAGGTATCCCCCAAGAAAATAACAACTTTGTTTTTTTCTGGGCAGTCTAATGATTACTTAAGAATATGCTCCATCGCCAGGACTATATGATTGACAATTTTAAGATTTCTAACTCAATATATTTAGATTTTTTTTTTTCTTTAATTATTATTTTTGACCGTTCCTCAAATACCGATTGACCAAGAATACTTTTAGAGTCAATTTAGCGATGTCTGTCCCTTCATCTGTTTTAAAAATTGGATCCACACAACTCAGATGTAATTTTATCCGAACATTGGGCACATTTTATGGTAGGGGTCGCGAGAAATTTAAAATAATAAAAATGGATCGTGAAGCTAAAGTGAGAAGCCCTGGCCTACATATACCACTTGGTATACATTCCCTGTTATTTGAAATTTTATTACAGCTGTCGCCTCTCATAAAAAACTACCGTTATTCAAACAGCGCTATATACTAATACTTCAATTAAATTAATTGGTGTATTGGTATTAAAGAATTTAAAATTAGAGAGTTAGAAGAATACATAAAAACTATAGAAATAGGTAAATACATGATTATTAAGTTAGACGTATATTATTAGTTGAATTAAAACAATAAGAATTAACTGATTATGTGATTATGTATTTAGATTTTGCAATGGATATCCACTGATTTTCCACTAAATATTATTTTTATTTAAAAGACTTTAATTCACTTTTGAGTTTTGTTAAAAGAAATGTATCCAGATTACAAGACATAACCTTAAAAAAATTCTAAAATGTCACTTTTGAGGAATTTTTTTGTGTTGTTGTTTCTATCAAAGCCATTGATTATTATTTTTCAGTCATTTAAAACCTTTCAAAATTTATGCATAATACCTTGTCACAACGGAAAATACTTTTGACATTGATAGCAAACCTGTATCTATTAAGTAAAACCCTAGATTATGTTCATCACAAAATGAATGTTTGTTATTTTCATAATAATGAACCATGAAAAATCTATGTAAATTTTCACTACTTTAACAATATAAATATGTAATGATGACAATAATAATAATATTTGAATTTAAATCCTATGATTCGTTTTTTGTTATATTCCTTTTTTTGTACATTTTGGCAACAACAACCAGAAAAAGAAAAACAAATACATTTACAACGATAAAAATCCGACGAAAATATTTTTTGAACGAATTTAAAATTATGTCAAAGTACTAAAAGGGACAAAAATATACAGATGTTGTGTGTGACCCTTTTCATTTTTCAATGTCTTTTAACTGACTGTGTGTGCCTGATTGTTTGAATCCTGTTAAAAAACAAATACAAAAAATTGGAAAAAGGCTAGTGTTTTACAAGTTGTCATATGCTAATAAAACATTTAAAAAAACAAAAAATAAAACTTATTGGGCTTTACACACTATGAATAACAATGATGGGAAAAATATAAAATAATAACTATGCAAATGAATATGAGCGCTAGAGTTTCCCTGAAACGTAATCGGTATACAAAGAAGGAGTGAAAAATTATATGTTTTTTAATCGGAATTATAGTGGGTCACATCATGGGGTCCACTGGCGTACTTGTAAATATAACCGATAATGTAGCGAATCCCAAAATAACTCCTTTTGTAGACAAAGTTCGTTGAGTTGATTATAGGTCTGTTCCACAACGTTACCGCGGGTGCCCGCGGGTACCCAAACCAGCCCGAAAAGCGTTCCCGTACGCAAAAATTGGGTAAATGAGAGAGTTTTTGAGAGAATAAATTAGTTTCTCATTTTACCGAACTTACCCGCACTTTTTTTTCGGGTAAAATGGTAACAGTCAGATGTTGAAAAAACAGCTGATTTTTTTTGTGAAGCTAAATTGGAAATTTAAATAAAATAAAGAACTAAACCAAGGAAATGTGTTATTTCAATACAAAAAAAGATAATTTGTTATTAAAATAAACTTTTACAATTTGTTTTCTTGTTTAAAGTAATTTTTCTTACGAAAATATTTTAGCGTTATTGGTTTGTTTACATTTTCTATTATTTTGGGCTTGAAATGTGGTTTTTAGCGTTCCCGTACTTTTGTGCATTTTTGTGGTATCGTGAGAGGTTTTTTGATTTTCTCTCATTTTACCGAACTTTACCCGGAAAGTTCTGGAACACACCTTATGTTGGGTGACTTTGACTAGTTCAGATCCTACACTGAAAAAAAGACATAACTAAAATTTAGGTAAAATTTCATTGAAATTTTTTCTGAAATTTCCTAAAATTTAAAATGGGGAAAAAATGGAAAAATTTCCCAACTATGAGGAACAAATTTAAGTTCATGTACTTATAAATAGTTCATAGTTTTCTAAAATGGACTTCTTAAATATAAGGAAAAAAATTCTTACTGTCAAAGAAATTTTCCCCAAATCTAAGAAACATATATGAGGGGTCCCAGGCAGAAAAATACAAACGGGAAAGCGCTGGCAAAGTACATTTTATGGTCGCTTGTGTGCTGGGAAAGCATCACAGTTTAGTACTCCCCCAGCGTCCAAAATGATAACCACGGTAAACGGTGGATGTGATTTCAAGCGGAGAACCGACATACTGGCCTTCGGACCAAAATAAGATTCCAGACCTTATAGATTTTGGATTGTCTAAGAATATTTCGAAAAACGTATTATCTGTTGAATCTTCTTTGGAGCTCTCTTCAGATCACACACCCACTATTGTTACCCTTTCAAACCCCAGAGAAATTGTATCCCCTTCTGGTGGCTTAGCACTGACAGGCAAAGGAACAAATTGGCTAAAGTATAAAAAATTTCTCAGTACTCATTGCTCGGAAAACATTTTGCTAAGCAACCCAGATCAAATTGACCTCTCGCTTAAGAATTTCGAATCTAATCTCAAACTAGCTGCTCTAATTGCTACTAAACCCCAGCGACAATCCAGACAAAACCCAGTTTTTTCTGTTGATGTCGAACGACTCTTAAATGAAAAAAGGAGAGCTCGTAGAGAGTGGCAACTGCACAGATCTCCACAACTCAAATCACGATTAAAGGTATGCACAAACAACTTGCGAAGATTGCTAGAATCACAGAGAGCTGACTCGTTAAATAGATTTCTTGAAAATTTGGAGCCTACATCAAAAACGGATTATTCGTTATGGCGTGCTACTAAAAACATGAAAAGACCTGTCATATGTAAGCCTCCTTTGCGAAAACAAAATGGAGGTTGGGCTAGAAATGATACTGAAAAAGGAAATCTGTTTGTTGAGCACTTGAAAAATGTATTCACTCCAAATGAATCAAGTGTTATAGTAGAGTTGCCACCAATTTTACCCCAGCGCAGAGCAGTACCCATCCGGTTTGAGATGCGAGAGGTCGAAAAGGCAGTTTTTGATTTAAACCCCAAAAAAGCATTTGGTATTGATAAGATCAGTAATAAAATGCTTTTGGAGTTACCCCGGATAGCATTAAGAATAATTCTTTTTATTTTTAATGCTATATTACGCCTTCAACATTTTCCCCCAGAATGGAAAATTTCTCTTGTTAAAATGATACCCAAGCCAGGTAAAGATCACACAAAAGTGGAATCGTATAGGCCTATCAGTCTGTTATCCAATTTATCCAAACTTTTTGAAAAACTGTTAGTGAACAGATTAACAACTTATGTCACTCAAAACAACTCTATCCCCGATCACCAGTTTGGATTCAGAAAAAAACACGGCACAATTGAGCAAGTTCATAGACTGGTAGATGAAATTAGAAGAGCCTATGAGGAAAAGAAATATTGTTCTGCACTTTTTATTGATGTCTCGCAGGCGTTCGATAAGGTTTGGCACGAGGGTTTACTCTATAAGATAAAGAATATGTTACCACCAAATACACATAAGTTACTCGAAAATTACATTACAGATCGTAAGTTTACAGTAAAGGAAAACGATTTTGTTAGTACCCCACAAATCATACAAGCTGGAGTTCCACAAGGTAGTATTTTGGGACCGCTTTTGTATATTTTGTACACCTCTGATATGCCAACTAATCGAAATACGCATACTTCCACATTTGCAGATGATACAGCTATTTTGAGCTCTCATAATAACCCACTTGAAGCAACTCGTATTTTGCAAAGTCACATTCTTGAATTAGAAGACTGGTTGAAAAAGTGGAAGATTAAAGTTAATGAGCAGAAATGCATCCACATAACTTTCACGTTGAGACGAGAAACATGTCCCCAAATTCAGATTAATAATCACATCGTACCTCAACACACAACAGTTAAGTACCTCGGAATTCATCTGGATCGTCGTCTTACGTGGAAAAACCATATAGATGCAAAATTAACCCAGATAAAATTAAAAACTATTGCAGTAAATTGGCTAATTGGGAGAAACTCGAAACTTATGTTAGACTGTAAACTATTGATCTACAGCTCTATTATAAAACCTATATGGTGCTATGGTATTCAGTTATGGGGCACTGCCTCTGCGTCTAATGTGGAAAGAATACAGAGAAAACAGAACAACATTTTAAGAATGATTACTGATGCCCCCTGGTACGTTAGAAACTCAAACATACACAGAGATCTAAATGTATCATTTGTTAAAGATGAAATTGTGAGACATACCCAGAACTACCTACGGAGACTAGAATCACATCCAAACAATTTAGCGCGTAATCTTCTAAATAATAGTGGTCACCAAGGCCTAAGAAGGAGGGCCACTACTGACCTGGTACTATAAAATGAAGGATGATGCTTTTGAAAACATTGGATAATTTATGAGCAAGTGAAATTTTGTCTGGCACTGGCCGGACTTAATATTAAGCTATTTATATTAGTTTTAAGATTTGAAAACTTATTGTTAGTTCACATAGTTTTAGTGAAGATTCAATAAAAAATTAATGAGATAAAAAAAAAAAAAAAAAAAAAAAAAACGGTAAACGGTATGCCGTTGCTATTTTAAAGCGCTTTGAAAGCGCTTTAAAAACAAAAAATATGGTACTATTCTAGCACTTTTAGAACAAAAAAATGGGACGTATCAAAATTGTATAAGTCCATAAGACACAACTTTTTTGGTGTTTATTTGAATAAAGAAATTTAATAAATTAGGATAAAAAAATTATTGACTAATTTATTAGGATAAAAATATTTTGAACAAACTTTGAAATATTTTCTAAGTCCCGGAAAATTTTTTTTTGCAGTTTTCTTTGCGTTTTGGAATAAAAATTTATTTAAAATGCTTCTAGGAAAATTTTTGGAAAAGTCCCGAAAAAAAAGTGGTGTATTGAACCAAAGGGATAGGCCCAGTGACATTTCAAATGTGATGTATCCGGAGTTTAAGACACTTCCTCACGAAAGAAACAGGTGTTTTTACATAAAAGGTGTCAAGTTTGTAATATGTAGGTCATTGTGTCTACGTGACATATCAAGAGAACTATCAAGGACCGGCCACTTATCCTGCAGGGAAATAAAAAGTATTCCAATTGTTACGAAAATTAATAAATTTTAATAAAAAATTTAAACTTTGAATTTAAATAGAAAAACATTGGCAAAGCGCTTGCAAAGCGCTTTTTCGAATCCATACTTTACATACCTTTTACACAAAAAATAAAGTGCTTTGCTGAGACTTTTTCTTTGGAATGGTTGGCAGTTTCTGCCTGGGGTTCTTCGCCAACCGGGCCACCGCTCTCTCCAAAATTGGTATGGGCTTACATTTTTTTTAAAAATTCGATTAAAAATATTTACTTAAAAATATTTACTTTTCAATGCTGAGGGTGGGTTTTAATTTCAATACGGCGGATCCAATATGGCACCCAATTTTTTAAAAATATTACAGATCCGCTTAAAACTCTTCATACACGGGTTCTACAGGTCGTTAAAGAAGAATCTGCATTTCAAAATTCAAAATGGCGGATCCAACATTGCGATTTTTTTTATTTAAAATAACAGATTCACTTAAAACTCTTTACGCACAGGTTTGTTGGGTTGCTAAATTGGAATCTGCCATATAAAAATCTAACCTCAGATTCTTATGTAGCTACCCCAAAAACTCGTACACTCAAAAAAATAAAACTGTAAAGTTAACAAAATTTTTTTTGTTAACTCGAGTTTACTGGCTTTTTAGCAAATTTTTAGTTAAAATCAGCGTTTTAACTACTTTTTTTAGTTAAGTTCAATTTACGAAAATACTAGTTTTGTACAAATTTTGAATTAATTTTTTTTGTTGACTTTAAAACTGAGTTTACGAATTTTTACTAATTAGTTTGCTGATTTTTTGTAACATTTTTGTCAAGTGAAAAATTTTAAACATTTCTTTTGTAGCCTCCTATGCAAATCTCATAAGTCCTACTTAAGCTGTGAAAAAAATGAGAAAAAAAAGTGAAGTGTTAGTGTTTAAAACCAATATTTAACAAACTTAAAATTTTTTACAAAAAGTTTAGCTGAATTCAACTTATAAAAAATGTTACGAAATTTTCAGCTGAATTTTTAGTTAAAATTACGGTTTTTTAAATATTTTTTGTTAAATTAACTAGAAATTTAGTAGGTTTAAAATCAGGTGTTTTTTTAGTTAAATTTAACTAAATTTTTTGCTAACTTTACAGTTTTTTTTTTTTGAGTGTAGCATAAAAAGTTTCAAGCGAATCGCTTTTTTTCAAAAATATTGGTCGCCAAGTTGAATCCGCCATTTTGAATTTTAAAATTCCAACTTCAAATTCTTCTTAAGAGACCACAAAAACCCGTGTGTAAAGAGTTTTAAGCGAATCCGTAATGTTTTTAAAAAATTTGGCGCCATATTGGATCAGCCATATTGAAATTCAAAAGCCGCCACTCGGCATTGAAAAGTAGATATTTTTAAGTAATTTCGAATTTTGTAAAAAAATGTTAAACCCATACCAATTTTGGAGAGAGCGGTGGCCCGGTTGACAGAGGTAGAACCGAAGGATGTTTAAAATTTCTTCTTATTTATTTTTTTTGGTTTATGGCGTCTCTAATAAAGAATATTTAACCCACAAACTTAAAAATGGTACCAAAAAAAAGTGAAATTTCCTTTAATTTGATATAGCAAGTATAAAAATGTGACTTTTCAATCAAAAGGTCTAAGGCACATAAGTCGTCTAGACTACCACTTTTAACGCTTTGCCAATGTAAGCCCCACCGAATTATTCTACCGGGGAGTTTTTTGGTTACTTAAAAATTTCATGCCATTTTGAACAACAAGTAATTACAATTTACAACAATTTCAAACTTTTCCAAAATTACGAGGTTTTGAGATTGATTCTATCTGAGATTCTAGATGAGACCAAAAAAAAAAATGTATGCGTGGCGGCGATTTTAGGGAGACTAAAATTTCCTCCCTTTGGCCTTTTCTTGCAGCATACACACACAGAAAAAATTTTCAGCTATAAAAATTCAATTACCCATAGTAATCAAAAAATAGAAATGGTTTCAATTACTTTAATGCTCAAATTTAGATTTTTTTTATTTTTCAAAGAAAGACAAAAACAAAATAAATACCCACAATTTTTTTTCTATGTGTGACACTAACTTCTGTACAATAAATAAATGCTAATATCGTGAGAGTGTGTGAAGTTTTTGATATATTTGTTTTTCTTTTGCTTATTCGTTTTTAAATAACGACTGGTTCCATTTAAAATAGCGTAGGCAATCAGCCGATGGTGGTTCAATTTATCCAAAAATTAACATATCCATTCTTCTGATTTTTATTGAATTTCGGTTTTTGTTATTTAGTTGAAATTGTGAATGGTTCGCGTTTTATCGCTGTTCAAAGTTGGTATTTTGCCACAATTTTATGAGAAATACATAATGTTTAAATGATCGTATCTTTGGAACGCATCATCCGATTATCACGAAATAAAGCGCAAAATAATGGTTATGTCCTGTACTTAAAATAGAATTTTGAAAAAGGACAGGATGCTTAGCAAAAAGGATATTGAAATTAAAAAAATGTCCTTGATTTGCAAATATCTCAAAATGCGTATCTTTAATTTTCCTTTATTTTTTTGCACATATAGCCCAAAATGTACTTAACAACATATACAAATCCCAAATTGGGGTGATAAGCGGTTTAATTGTAAACGCGGTTTCATGAAACGCCTTATTGATTTTTGTTAATAACTCTCGTTAACAAATGAAAAACAATTTCTGCGCACTAACCGCGAATAATTTTTTTATATGTATTTTTGATCGCTAAACTCAAAAATTTCATTAAAACAACATTTCGCGAATACATTTTTGTCAAATGAATTTTTTAGCGTTTTTTGGAGGTATTTTAACTATTTTGCTTATATCTTAAGTTCTGTTTATCTGATCTTCTCGCAATAAAAACCAAACTAAAGATAATCAAATTTCCAACAAACCCTACATTCATCATTTTTTCATCAGTTCAAAGCTTTACGCGCAAATAATTTTTTTAGCGTTATTTGGAGGTATTTCGACTATTTTTCTTATATCTTGAGTTCCGTTCATCTGATCTTTTCGCAATAAGAACCAAAATAAAAACAATCAAATTTCCAACAAATCCTTCATTCATTATTTTTATATCAGTTCATAACTTTACGCGCAATAGGCAAACAAGGAAAAACTATTTTTTATTAACAAAGCTCATTTTTTAAAAAATTTAAAAACAGAAATTGTAAAAAATTATCATTTTTTTTTTGTATTTTATCATGTATATTCATAAAACTTGTGATAACTTCGGTGTAAACCTATAGATTTTCATCAAATCAACTTTATTATATTTCTAAATGTTCAGGCTGTGCAGATAAATAAAAAGATGTAATTAATTGCAAAGATTTCTATTTCTTAAACTTTTTTTTAACTGATTTGTTAATCAAAAAACTTATTTTAGTCATATGTTTGCCTATTGAACGGAAAGCTTTAAACTGATAAATGATGAATGTAGGATTTGTTGGAAATTTGATTGTCTTTAATTTGGTTGTTATTTCGGAAGGATCAGATAAACGTAACTCAAGATATAAGAAAAATAGTCAAAATACCTCCAAATAACGCTAAAAAATTTGTTTACGCGTAAAGCTATGAACTGATGAAAAAATGATGAATGTAGGATTTGTTGGAAATTTGATTGTCTTTAGTTTGGTTTTTACTGCGAGAAGATCAGATAAACAGAACTTAAGATATAAGCAAAATAGTAAAATTACCTAAAAAAAAAACGCTAAAAAATTAATTAAACAAAAATGTATTCGCGAAATGTCGTTTTAATGAAATTTTTTAGTTTAGCGATCCAAAATACATACAAAAAAATTATTTGCGGTTAGTGCGCAGAAATTGTTGTTCATTTGTAAACAAGAATTATTAACAAAAATCAATATGTCGTTTCATGTAACCACGTTTATAAACAAACCGCTTATCACCCCAATTTGGGATTTGCATATGTTGTTAAGTACATTTTGGGCTATATGTGCAAAAAAATATAGGAAAATCAAAGATACGCATTTTGAGATATTTGCAAATTAAGGACATTTTTTTAAATTCAATATCCTTTTTGCAAAGCATCCTGTCCTTTTTCAAAAATCTATTTTAAGTACAGGACATAACCATTATTTTGCGCTTTATTTCGTGGCAATCGGATGATGCGTTCCAAAGATATGATCATTTAAACATTGTGTATTTATCATACAATTGTTGCAAAACACCAACTTTGAACAGCGATAAAACGCGAACCATTCACAATTTTTACTAAATAACAAAAACCGAAATTCAACAAAAATCAGAAGAACATACATACCAATTTTTAAGACAATTAAAATAGGTAAGGCCGAAAAAGTGTTTTTTTGTAGTAAAATATTTTGGAATTCTTCTAACAATAAATTTCGAAAAAATGCAAGTACGGCGATAGGCTGGTGGTAGAGTATTGTGCTTAAAATGCGTTGTAACGTTGGTTCGATTCCCCACAGATGCTTGATTTTTTTTTTTAAATAAAACCTAAAACATTTTTTTTATATGTATATGGGTGAAATCAAAAAATGTTAACCAAACCATGTAATCGTGTAAAATCTCATACATGGGTTAAAGAATTCGCATATTTTCTAATGTACAACATCGTATAAATTGGCGTTCTACATAACTAACAACAATCCGGATATTAGTTAGCTATTTTAAACAAGTAATTTTCATTTTTGTAGGCCAAATGTAAACTCCGTCGCCAGTAACAAGTAAAATTTTTAAATTTTAAACGGTTATATCTTAAAAACCAATAACCCAAGAGCTTAATAATAGACTACATTTTTAAAGGGGGAATGTGGACGTTCTTAAAAAATATTTTTATATAGTCATAACTATCTCTTTTACCTATGCAAACACGGCTTCAATTGTGTAACGATTTTTCGACACTTTTTTTAGACATTATGGAACCTGACAATTTTGTTGTTTTTGACGTATTATATTTAGAAAAATATTAGGTTATTGCCCCATTTATTAAACGCGAGGCTATAAAGTATCATTTTGCATCATTGGTTTCAAGTTTGCTCATTGCATATTAATTTCCCGGTATGAAAAGATAATTCATAAATGAAAAATCAACAAAACTTCTTAGCGTGTATCTGAAATACCATCTAATTTTGACGTATCTAATGATTTTCTAATGATTTTTTTTCGGAAACCAATTTCCGACAAATAGTTTTCGAAAAAAAGGGCAAAAAGTGACGAAATGTAAACTCCGTCTCTGTAAACTCCGTCAACTTTTTTTTTTTTATGCAGATAGCATTAAAAAACCTTATGTAGTTGTTAAAACCGACGCAAATATTAACACTAGTCATTCAAAAAAGTAAAAAACTAATTTTAACAGAAATAATAATAAATTTATTTTACATTTCCTTAGAAAAATCCTATTAAAATAAAAAATAATTGTAAAATCTTTAATAACAAAAACCAGAAAAAAATCCTAATTACAAAAATTGTTAGCATTTACATAAATAAGTGTTTTAAATTACAATAAAATGTTTTCAAAGAAAATTCAAAAAATTTAATGTATTTTTCTAAGGTGAATGTAAACTCCGTCGCCAAAAAAATCATAAAATTGTCGATAAAACATGTTTGAAACAATTTGTAGAAGAGATCTTTTATAGTTACATTAGTAGTGATGTAACATATCGATTTTAATAAAAATATTTGCCAAAAATTAAAATTTTTTGTTTGTACAATTTTGGCTCAAAAACACTGACATTTTTTTAATTCACCCATATGTGTGTCTGGTTCTATAAATAGATTTTGCTTCAGATTCTATAAATAGATTCTTTTTTTACAGAGATGTTAAAACGCAACTTATTTTTGTATATTTTATTCATTTGTATAATATCAGTTCGCTATTAATTTAAGACGGCTGTAGCTTGGTGGTTGTGTCTTGTGCTTTAGACTCCGGGGTTCAAATCTCACAACATTTTTCTGTAAATTTTTTTTAAATAAAAAAATATAAAACTAGAATTATAAAGTAATCAAATACGGAAAAACGAGTATTTGAAAACAATTCAAATACTCAGCTATTAATTTAGTAATTGGTCCAAGCATTTTCGTGCTCGGAGGAATTTCAAATACTAAAGTAATTGAATCAGCAGTTTTAGTAATTGAAATCAGTTTTCAATTCTTTCTGTGCAGAAAAAAATATGGGGGAAAAAATTTTGAGTAATTACTATAACTCCCAAATGTAGAAAAACCCCGAAAATGGGTAGGAAGGGGATGAAATGTTCTACAAAATTATTGGTCATACAATTTTACTGTATTTGTCAGAACACACCAAAGCCCAAAACTTAACACAAAATCCAAAACCCAGACATGTTGGTTGGAAATTGTTAAAAAAATACTGGTCAAATATTCTACTGTGCACAAAATAATTTTATTGTGCATTGCTCAAAGCAAAAAGTAATAATAACAAATAAAACTAATAATATTTTCATAATTATTAATTATATGCGCCACACTATGTGGTGTAAGGTAGGTATTATTACAATATTAAATTTAAATATTATTTTGTATTGTTCACTTTGTTGCTCAATGTTAGGGAATAAAATGATTTTTCAATAATCGACATTACATTCATAAATTATTTAGCTTTTATTTTATTTATGGGTATTCATGTCAGAGATAATTTTGGAATTGCTACAAAAACAATTTGAAATTTTGCACAACTAGTTAACTAGTGCGAGATTTTGGAAAAAAAGGAGAAATATGTTGATAATACGCATGAACGGACATCGCTCAAAGTAATTCTCAGTCGATCGAAATTCTTGAAAGTGGGCTTTAGAGTGCCATTTTTTCGTATGGTAAAAAAAATTTTCTTTTCAAATTCGTGTTCAGCGAATCAAAAATAATAAATGTGATTTGTCTCAAAACACGTTTTTTTTTAATTTTCAAAAATTCAAAATTCAGATCAGTGGGTGTCACGGGTTAATTTAATTCAATTGCCCTTAAATTTATAACGCAGATCTTGTAGGTTTAGTAGAACAAAACTTTGCCCGGACAGTGGGCATAGGACCAATATTTTATCGGTAGTTACAAAAATCAGCGCAAACACTGTGTTTTGAGTGGTGTACGAAAACAGAAAAGTCTGAGGGGATCATTTTGCTTCGGAACAGCTGGATATCACTCTTACTGGTTTGTGCAAAATTTCGAAAATGAATACCGATTTTTCATATTATAAATTTTCCCATAACATAATGTTTAACCAACAGATTTAACAAAAAAAAAAAAAACTTTTAAATCAATATGATTAAATAAATATCTAATAAATTGATTTTAAATTGAAATACCCAAATGGTTGCTGTTGGTAATATGTCAAATTTTTATGGTATCAAGTTAATGTATTTATATCTTTTTTTGTCTGATAATATCTGTTATTGAATTGAAATAAATCACTAAAATATGATTTCACACAAACAACAAAAAAAAAAAAAATCAAAATGCCATAAATAGAGATGGAATTATTGATGATAATAATACGTTCAAACTTTTAAATGATTACCTTAGAACAATAAAAACTCATACTTAAATACTTTTTATTCAGTTGCATGTATTTTATTACTGAAATTTATTTTTTTGTAGAAATTTTCAACAGCTTCCCTCCAAATAATGTGTGTTCTTTCAAGGAAAGGCACAAAAAAAATAAAATAAAACAAACTAAAATACATGGCATGAGATGCATTTCAACTTAGAGTTGGTCTTTGTAAAACGAGTATAAAAACATTACCAGTATTTATGTATGGATGATATTTTTTGGAAGCAAAACAATTTCAACGAAAATAATGCCTATGAGATAGATTATATTCGTACAACAACATATCACGCTGCCACTGCTACATGCAACATACTTATACTTTTTACAACTTGTATGTATAACTAGGAAGACACTTATACACAGAAAAAAATAAAACAAAAAATTAATTAAAAAATTCGTAGATTTAATTAAAAAATTAATTAAATCCGGACCAATCACTAAAATGCGCATATAAATTAATTTGTATATCATTAATTAAAAATAAATGGATATTAATTAACTTAAAAAAAAAAATTAATAAAGTTTTAATTATATAAATTAACAATTTAATTAATAAAAATTTTGGAAAATAATTAAAAATTTTAATTCTATAAATTAAAAAAAATAATTAAAAACAATACATTTTTTAAAAATAGTATAAAAAAATGGTATAAAAAAAATGTTTCTTCAAACTTTACCAATTATATGTATACCGTAAAGACAAAGTCACTACGGCAATTTTATAAAGTTGATTATAAACCTTTCATATTCATATACATAAAACTATAAACAAAATGAGAATTTAAATAATTATACGAGAAACAAAAAAAAACTTTCAACAACATTTTTATACGTATGTATATTAGAGTGATCCAAAAAAAAAGTTGATGATGTACCCCCCTCAAAATTAACTTTGACATGTTTTATGAAGATTCCCAAAATATTTGGGCTCTAGCGATAATCTCCCGTGAGCTAAACCGCGGCAAAAAAGGGTCCAAAAATGGTATTTTTCATGAATAAAAAAATCAGTAAATTTTTTTTTGTCCAATGAATGACCAAATATGATAGATATTTAGGAATTCTTTGATTCTGCATTAAAACATTTTAAAAATCTAACCACAGACTCGAGATAACGAGATGTTTATGTCAGTTTTTTGATGCTTTTCAATTCGAAATTACTGAAAACTTAAATAACTTTGGTATTTTTTGTCAGATTTTCATTTATAATACATCGTTAGAAAGGTGTTGACCACCGCATGGGATTTTAGTCAAAAATTAACCCTTAACTGCACTGTCTTACTTTTTTATAACATTTACTTTGACATCATTAAAACCCCATTTTATAACCACAAAAAGCGTATCTTTGTGCAGGAAACACGTTTAATTAATATATTTGGCCACAATTAATTTAACCCATGCATGATCAAAATATTTTGGCAAACATTTTTAAAAAAGTTTTTGCGGAAATTATTGAAAGCTAGTTGAAATACTTTAAAAAAATGAAATAAAAAAGGTTTTTGTTTAAATAGACGTGCTTATTAATATCAAATAATTTTAACGTGTAACACTTTCCCGGTGAAATTTTTTTTCAAAATTGTATGTGCAAATAAATTTTAGAAATTAAATATAAACCAATTTTCTCTTAATCGCATATATTCGTGCAAAATACGCATCTAATAAATAGATCTTAATATTTTTTATTTAACCCATTCATGACCAATTAAAAAAAAAATGTGGAAAAAATTTAAGTCCAGTTGTAATACTTAAAAAAAATAATATAATTGATATTTCAATTTATTAAATGCGTTTTTTGCACGAATATATGCGATTAGGACAAAATTTGTTTATATTTTATTTTTAAAATTAATTTTATTTTTAAAATTAATTTCGAAAAAAATTTTGACCGGGAAAGTGTTACACGTAATAATTATTTGATATTAATAACTCGTCTAGATAAACAAAAACCATATTTAATTATATTTTTTTAAAGTATTACAACTAGCTTTCAATAATATCCGCAAAAACTTTTTGAAAAATGTTTGCCAAAATATTTTGATCATGCATGGGTTAAATTATTTGTGGCCAAATATATTAATTAAACGTGTTTCCTGCACAAAGATATGCTTTTTGTGGTTATAAAATGTTTTTTTAATGATGTCGAAGTAAATGTTATAAAAAAGTAAGACAGTGCAGTTAAGGGTTAATTTTTGACTAAAATAAACAAAACCTTATTTAATTTTATTTTTTTAAGTATTTTAACTAGCTTTCAATAATTTCCGCAAAAACTTTTTTGAAAATGTTTGCCAAAATATTTTGATCATGCATGGGTTAAATTATTTGTGGCCAAATATATTAATTAAACGTGTTTCCTGCACAAAGATACGCTTTTTGTGGTTATAAAATGAGTTTTTAATGATGTCGAAGTAATTGTTATAAAAAAGTAAGACAGTGCAGTTAAGGGTTAATTTTTGACTAAAATCCCAAGCGGTGGTCAACACCTTTCTAACGATGTATTATAAATGAAAATCGGACAAAAAATACCAAAGTTATTTAAGTTTTCAGTAATTTCGAATTGAAAAGCATCAAAAAACTGACATAAACATCTCGTTATCTCGAGTCTGTGGTTAGATTTTTAAAATGTTTTAATGCAGAATCAAAGAATTCCTAAATATCTATCAAATTTGGTCATTCATTGGACAAAAAAAAATTTACTGATTTTTTTATTCATGAAAAATACCATTTTTGGACCCTTTTTTGCCACGGTTTAGCTCACGGGAGATTATCGCTAGAGCCCAAATATTTTGGGAATCTTCATAAAACATGTCAAAGTTAATTTTGAGGGGGGTACAACTTTAACTTTTTTTTTGCCCATATAAGGTGAGTCGGTCTAATGTATATATTTGTGCGTAAAACAATTTGGAAGCCAAATTTGGCAGCCGGAATTTGGCCACCTTCCACAACTTTTTGGTATCCTTTAGGGCTGTCAAACGGGACCGGTTTTTTAAAATCCCGGGATTCGGGATTTGAGAATCAAAATCCCGGGATCCCGGGATTTTTCGGGATCCCGGGATTTTTCGGGATTCCGAGATCTTTCGGGATTAAATTTCTTTGATTATAAAAGTAAAAAAAATTAAGGGGGCTACTGTGGGTTAGTTGGTCGTGTGCTGGCCTATTAAGCAGGGAGTCGTGGGTTTGATTCCCACGAAAACCCTTGGATCGATTTCGATACAACGAAATTATTAAAAAAATGATTTCTAATTATTCTGATTGTTATTTAAAGGCAATTAAAAAATTAAGTATACGCACTTATGCAGTTTTCAAGTAATTATTATTATTAAATATTTAGCAATGCACTAAAAATGTCTTGAGGGTTTTGTTATGACAACTTTTATTTGCTTTTGGCTTCATCCCATTCCGATTTTGGTTGTTGCACTGTATAATTTAAAAACTAATTTAAAGAAAATCTAAAATAATAAAAACATTTAAAGGAGAAAAGTAATAATATAATACATTAGAATTGCTTTTTTTTTGTATAACAAAAGTTTTTGTTCCAATTTTAAACGTCCTGGAAAATTTTTATTTTCATACACCTAAAACTTATGTGGTACAAATTTGAAGCCAATCGAATTAATTTTACCCGTGGCGTCCTTCGATCAAAGTTTCAGTTTTTTAGAAAATTTTCGCCAAAACCTTCAACTTTGGTCAAAGGGCTCCGTGACTGTGGCTTAATGGTTAGTGCGAAGGACTATTATTCTGCAAGCCTGGGTAGAATTCTCAGCTCTGCCAAATTCGTTAAAAATTAAAAAAGTTTTAGTTTTAATTTGTTTATGTAAATGTAATAATAATTGAACAAAATTGTATTTTTAAAAATAAATTCTCATACATTTTTACTATTTCAAAAATCCCGGGATTTGAGCTTAAAAATCCCGGGATTCGGGATTCATTTTATGACAAAAATCCCGGGATTTCGGGATTTCGGGATTGACAGCCCTAGTATCCTTATAAGCGCGGCGGCGTCTACCGTCGAGGGTAAAATTGTTTTAAATATTTTTGTTGGTTATTGACAATCGTTGCCTTATTAGTATGGTACAATTTCTTCGTCTTTCTAATTCTCATTGTGAATAGAGGCGAATATGTATTAATATTTTAGTTTTAGTTGCACAAACGATTTGTCATTAGACGCGTTTGCTAGTTTGTAGTAAATCCTTTCTATTTTTTGCTAAATAATCTTGACAATGGAATTTGATGAATTCCGAAACACGTGTCGATTAAGTCTTGCAAAAATGACCAACATAAATAAATTTAAAACAAAAAATGATTTTCTTGAAAATTATTATATGGGAATATCATGGTTTAATTAGTAAAGAAAATGGGGGGTCAGTGGGTGAAGTTGAGAGCACCTTCCTATCGCTATAAATGTTTCATTTATTTAACAAAAATTCAAAAAAAATGACAAACATAAATAAATTTAAAACAGAAAAATAATTTTCTTGAAAATTATTCTATGAGAATATCATAGTTTTAATTAGTAAAGGAAATAATGACCTCGAGCTAGAATAAACCTACTCAAAATACAAAAAAAAACATGTAAAAAAGTTTATTTTTTCAGAGGTTGGCTCAATTCTTTAAGGGGGAACTTTTTTCCCCCTGATCCGATTTTGTCTATTCCTTAACCTGCCTATGACCATGAGACACATCTGTGCCAAACTTTAGGAGTCTAGCTATTTTATTTTGGACTGCATCCCCAGCGGAAATTTTGCTGAACTGGTAGCAGCTTTTGGAAAGGAAACTCGAGTCAAGGAGCGCATCCAAACCTGCTGAATTTATGCATGATTCTCTAAGGCGATGTCACACTTTAGAGCGCTAGTTGGATACACCGAAAAAGCGCTATTAAGATGCTCTGAATTCACATCTCTTTAGAGCGCTGAAAAAATCGCTATAAAGATGCAGTGAATTCATGTATCTTTTTAGACCTGATTTAAGCAGAATAAAGATGAAGCACATTTGACTATTTCTGATATACAAATTACAAAATCTGCAATACAATTGACTATTTCTGAATACAATTGGAAAATCGTAAATACAATTGACTAATTCTGATAATCAGTTGACTCCCTGCAAGCATTTGGAAGAAATATCGCCTAAGACATCCAATTACATTTAAAAAAATTCCAATTATGTTTTGAAAATTTCAAATTATATTTCAGAAACTTCCATTTATATTTCAGATATTACCATTTATAACCAAAAAAATTTTAATTACATTTCAAAAATTTTCAATTGTGTTGGAAATTTTTGAAATATAATTGGACATTTTTAAATATAATTGGAGATTCTAAAATATGATTGGACATTATGTGTAATTTGTGTACTAAATTTTTTTTCATTCAAAATGTGAGGTTTTTTGATTAAAGCACTCTTTGCAGCGCTGATTAATGCGCAATAATGATGCAGTGAAATCATGTGTATTTGTCCAAAACTCATAGTTTTTTATTCAAAAAGTGTTAAATATATTCAAAAGGAAAGAATGTATGAAATTTTATCAAAATATAATTTTATATTTTGAGTTTTATATAAAAAATCTTCACAATTTTTTTTTTATTTTTTCCCCTTACTTTTACTGCATCCTCAAGAGCGCTCTTTGAATGCGCTTCGGTATGCTATAAAAAGATGCTGTGTCGCCAAAATCTCGATTTATTTTGGACTGCATCGTGTTATCTACAGACAGACGGACTGACGGACATTCATAGAATGTCTTAGAATCGATCATGAATCAGTAACATTTATGGGGTCCCCGACCGTTTGTAACGCATCGGAATGATGCGGTACAAACGGAATGACAAAGTAAGTATACCCCCATACTCATAATTTTTAAAGCGATATATCTAACAAAACGATATTTTTTAAATTTTGGAAAACAATATATGTTATTACTTAAGTTTAAATTTTCAGGATGGATACTTCATTGGAACTTTTAAAATTAATAGAAAGATAGTGACAATTAAGAAAAAAACGGTGTATTTTCCCTTAGAAATTTTTTTTTGTCCTGGTACCAAAGTTCACTTTTCTGAATGTTTTCGACGTGCTGAGTCCATATATGACCTTTGAACTGGCCTATCGCTATTAGTTTTTAGATATTGAAGCTTCTGTATTGGGTGAAAAGGAGTGCGTTGAAGCTAATCAATACTAATTTTCAGAATACCCACTAAAGGTTCTTATTGCCGCCCTCTGCAGGATGAAAATCGATGGTAGAGAATTAATGCTGAATAAAATGTTTAAAATTAAGTGTCAACCTAATGCACAATCATATGTACAATACATTTTATATTTATGTGTGTGAGCAATGTTATTGTTGTAGAATACCACGCAAATAAGTAAGAGTGCTATATTCGGGTGCCCCAAATTTGGGAATACCCTCCAATTTTTGAGTTTTTTCGAATATTGATATAGTTGTTTTACCTTTCATTTTAAATACCTCAAAATAATGGTCTCGGACTCAAAAAAGTCATAATATTAAGGGTTAAAGATCTAAAAAAAGATAGATGCAGTAGGTTTGTATTTGGACTTGGGATCCATTTTTGGAAAAACACTGGTATAGCGTATTATATAGTCGGTCTTGAACGACTACAACTTTCCAACTTGTTTCAAATTTTTTTTTTTGTATTTTTGTCACAACTAAAGCTCCTCTCGCGGTAATTATTGAAAACAATTACCGTGATAGGAAAGGTGTCCCCTAACAGCCCCCAACTCCCTACGCGGCCCCAGTGACCTAAATTGACTCTTACTTTTTTTTTTTTTTAATTTTTTACATATTGGAGATTTGGACACAGCCGAATTTTAAACTCTAATTTTTTTTACTATTGATTTCATGAAGTCTAAATTATAAATTGGGGCTCTAGACTTTTACTTGTTGGAGTAACAAACGGAATGAAAAATTTAAATTTTATCACAAAGTAAAAGGTATAGAAACCAAAAAACACACATACACTACCGAAATAAATGTTGGGTTTTTTTTACAATTGTTGTGGTAGGCAAGAAAAACATACACAGCGAGAAAAAAACTCCCGCATTGATAGAAAGGCTAAACAAAAAAAGTTAAAGCCAGACTCCATAGACTATTTAACACAGCATTGTAAAACTTACTGGCAGCAAAGTTTAATGCTATAAATTAAGTGAGTTTTTTTAACCGCTCCTAAACAGAGTGTTGTTTTTCGTTTGTTTTTGTTCGTTTTTTTTTGTGCCACTACCAACCAAATAACGACGACAACAGCAAAAACCGTTTAGAATTTCCTCCCAAATTTTTATTTTTTTTTAAAAAACATTAATGGTTGTTGTTTGTTTTCTATTGTTTTTTTTTTTAGTTTCAACTCCCTTTCCTCCCCTCCAAATTGCTTCATATTTTTTTTTTGTTCATTCTATAAATTTTGTTGAAATTTTTGGCTTTAAGTATGTACAAATGGATGTGTGAGTATAAAATTGTTTTCAGTTTGAAAAATATTTGCCTAAATGATAATAAATTTTTGTTTTTTTTTCTCCTTGTTTCTTAACTTATGAGTATAAGATAAAATATACTTCATTGGACAGTGTTTTAAAACAATAAATATTTAAGAGTTTTAAACACTGCTTTGGGAGTATTTCCAAGTCTATCATGTGTAATAGAATTTTTAATAAGAATAAAGTAACATGTTCGAAATATTTTTTTTTTTTAAGAAGAGGAATATATTTTTTGGGCAGAAATAATTTTTGCAAAAATATGCACGTAAGAGTTTGAAATATGCACAATTATGCATTTTAAACCAAAATATGGATTTTCACAAAAACATGCATAATAGGGCTATAACCAAATTTTTGGCATAGCACCACGTGATGGACAATGTTGTTTTATTAAAGAAAATCGCTTTCTCCGATCATTTTGCAAAAAAAACCACACGCACCAAATGCATTTTCTAAAAGTCCTCAAGATTTTTTTTATTAACACAAAATTTATGTATTTTTTATTTAACAACAAGTAAAAATGTTAAAAAAATTCTAATGTCTATTTATTGAAGGAAATAAACTTTAGATTTAAAGTTCGTGCTGATTTTCATAAAGGATAAATATCCTGGACCACCATAGTGGCACATTCCGCGCAAATATTACTTCTTTGCTGGTTTGGAATTATTGATTCTTCTTTTTCCCAATATCTTAAGAAGCATCTGAGCGTTTTTAAATCTACCTAGCGACTCCTCCAGAGATTTAAAGTCATCTTCCCTAAATCAGTGATCTGAGAACTATATGTCAAACTATTTTCCACAAATAAAGGCACATATTGGGTAAAGCTCAGTTTGGTAACTTGGTATTAAAATGAACGTTAAAATGTTGTTGGGAAGGTGGGTAGTACCCCATGGGTACCTTCCCCGCCTACCTTAGTTTTAGTTTCGGACTTGATTAAAGCGGAATCATAGTTAAAATAGCTACATTTTGAGATAAAAAAAAAATACAAAAATAGTAATTTAAAACTTCATCGCGTTTGGTGCGTGTACTTTTTTAACATCCGCGAAAAAGTGAAAACATTTTTCTTTATAGTTTTTCACGATCTATATGACTGTGCTATGCCAATTTTGATATTTTCAAAAAATGTAAAAAACGTATAGCCCTAATGCATAAGCAAAAAAAAAAAAAAAATCGATGCTATTTTAAAAGTAATTTCGATGCTATTTTAAAAGTAAATTAAATAATTGGTCGATATCGTTTTTAGACTATCGACAAAAAACATGCAGTTGCATTAAAATTTCAGTCCTGGTAATAGTAATGAAATTTTTGTTGTCACAATGAAAAACCTAAGATGATGAGAGGGAAACATTCAATTGTCATTGTTTTAATAAGTTATTTAAATAGTTTTAATAAAATTTAACCCAGTGTTAGTCAAAACACCTTATAGAATATAAAATGATATTTGCTTAAAATATAAAACCAAAACCTCTGTTGAAGTAACAGAGCTACATATCATATTTAAATTATTTAAAAGCAGCGAATACCAAACGAACCGAATTTTATTTCTTGTCAAATGTTCTTATCAAGCTTTTACTTAAGATTTTTTCCCCTTACTTTTCTTTCAAGTGGTTACGTGCGTTGGCATAGTGGCTTAAGGTGACACTTATTTTTATTTTAAAATTTTATAGTATTTAACAAAATCGAAATCCGAAACAAAAACGTGTATTAAATTACAGCATATGTGCCATAAATCATCAAAATATTGGTCTAGGTTCCTATAAAATATATTTATTTATTGTCCACAATTCTTCCTGGCTTCGTTATTCCAGCCATACGACTCTTGAGGGCCAATACGTTGAGCTCTTCGCTGCACACAACCACCTTGTGCAACTAGTGAATGACCCAACACATATTCCGTGTGTTGCAGGGCAATTTCGTAATATTCTTGACCTTTTCCTCACTTCGCACCCTGAAAAGTACGAAGTTGAGTTACTTGCGCCTCTCGGCAATTCGGATCACCTTATCATTTCTGCATCCTTTTCATATTCGGCAATTCGTAGTGCTTCTCATCCAGCGCCGAAACGCTCGGTATTTGTCTATGAAAAGGCTCGTTGGGCTGAGCTCAATGATTTCTTTCGACATTTCAACTGGAAGCTCTGTTTTCTAGATGACAATGTCAACGCTGCTGCAGAAATGAACGTGAATGTGATAACGCTGGGAATGAAATCATTTATTCCATCTAAGCGTATTTCGATTAAACCAAAGAATAAGTGTTGGTTTAATCAGACGTGCAGGAATGCAATCAGATCCAGAGAGGATGCGTTCAATAACTGGCGGAATGACAAAACTCCAGTTACTGTTCGGCTACGTAAACAGGCGAGAAATGAATGTGCCAGAGTACTCAGACGTGAAAAGCTTCTATACGAACAGCGTCTGCGTACTAAGGTCCTTGCTGCTCCACGGGGTAGCAAGACCTTTTGGTCATTTGTTAAAAGAGTAAAGAATAATGCTAGTTCGTCTATTCCAACTCTTATAAGGAATGACCAAATATTCACAGACCCGGTTGATAAAGCTAATCTATTCGCTCAGATTTTTGCAAGCAACTCGAACTTGCCGGTTAGCAATCAATCACTGCCCGAGCTCGAAAGAGTATCCTATACTATGCAGTAAAAAGGGTTCTTGATGATCTCAATGTAAACAAGTCTCCGGGGTCGGATGGAATTACTGCACTGGTGCTGAAACAGTGCTCTTCGACGCTCGCTCGCCCATTGGCTAAACTTTTTAGCTTTTCCTACCGTGGAGGGATCTTCCCCTCTTGCTGGAAGGTGGCCAATGTTCTGCCCATCTCTAAAAAGGGTGAGGACACAAACCCTGACAATTACCGCCCAATTGCAATTTGCTCTGCGCTCGCGAAGGTTATGGAGAGCATGGTTAATTTCCATCTTGTGAACTATCTAGAGTCCAATTCACTTCTATGATATCGACAGTATGGATTTCGTAGAAGTCGTTCTACGGGAGACCTGTTAGCGTTCCTTACGGAGCGTTGGAGTCGATCCATATACCAATTTGGTGAGAGTAAAGTGGTGGCTCTGGATATTTCCAAGGCATTTGATCGTGTCTGGCATGACGCACTCGTATCAAAACTTATTGCATTTGTTGTCGGTGATGATTTCTCTCGATTTATATCGAGTTTTCTCGGGAATCGCACTATACGTGTTGTTTTGGATGGGGTTTCATCCAACGAGTTTCGGCTTAATTCAGGGGTACCACAAGGCTCCGTTCTTTCTCCTACCCTTTTCCTAATTTTTCTAAACTACCTTCTTAGTCAAACTTTCAATCCTATATACTCTATGTAGATGACAGCAATATTTGTCATTCATTTTCTTTTGATCATAGGCCTAGCCTTGTAGAGGTTCAGGCTATGAGACAGAATATGAATGACACACTTAATCATGACCTACAATCTCCGAGTGAGGTCTGGCGAATAGGGTCGATTTTAATGTTCGCAAGGCCCAATGTTGTATGTTGACCCACAGACGATCTGTGGAATCAACGTCATCTGTATCCATGGGCGGTATAAATATTGAGGAATCAGACACTCTTGATGTTCTGGGCATGAAAATACAATGTGACGTTCGCTGGAATCAACATGTTTTTCAAGTGTCGAAAGAAGCATTCAAGTGCCTTGGTTTCTTAAAACGGTGCAAAAATTACTTCACTCCGTCTGACCTCCTTACTATTTATACCGACTATATCCGGCCGAAGTTGGAATACAACTCCCATATCTGGGCAGGGGCTTCAAAGTCTGTTTTGAAGTTCTTGGACCGGGTGCAAAGGAGTGCGTTGAAGCTCATCAATGACAGTGGGGTATCCAACTCTATTGATTCATTGGAGCATCGTCGGAACGTGGGTTGTGCGTCATTATTCTACCGATATTACCATGGTAATTGCTCTGCTGAGATAAGGGTGTACGTTCGCAATACTCGTCAATCCAGTAGATCACATCCGTTTGTTGTCGATAGTCCAATGAATCGCACAACGCATTACAGAGAGAATTCGTTTCTCAGTCGAACTAGTCGTATGTGGAATTTACTTCCCGCAGAAATCTTCCCAGTCAACTACGATTTGGAAAAGTTTAAACTAAACGTCCACAAACACTACTCCCTCTCTCCTCCTTATAACCTATTTTCCTAATACCAACACAATGCACTGCATTAGTAGGGTGCATCCTCTGAGTGTTGGCTCAAAGTAAAAAAAAAAAAAGGAAATAATGACCTCGAGCTAGAATAAACCTACTTAAAATATAATGTTTTAAAGGTCAAATAGAATTGTTTTTATTTTTTTAATACAATTGTATCAGAATTTGTATAAAATGGTTAGCACGCTAAGTTGGAATACCCAGTATATGGTATTGAGTATTTGAGCTAGAAAAACTTGACGATCGAGATCTTACTAAGAGATTGTACAATTTTCTTCTTCTAATTCTATGAGGGTAGATTTGAATGTGTATTAATATATTTGTTTTAAGATTAGCGATTTGTCATTTAAATTCCCTTTACTACTTGTAGATTAGTGTTTTAATACTTGCTAAATAGTTTTAACATTGGAATCTGACAAATTCTGAAACACTTTTGGACTAATAACAAAATGGGAATTTAAAACAGAAAAATAATTTTCTTGAAAATTATTCCATGAGAATATCATAGATTTAATTAGTAGAGAAAATATTGACGTCGAGCTAGATTAAATGTACTCAAAATACAAATAAAACAATTTTATGCCAGAATAGGCTCAAAGTCCTGAATTTGGACCAAGGGGATAAGGAATTGTCGTTTTTTTTGCCCGCTCTCTTTTGTGGGCGTGGATATTACAAATTTATTTAAGTAGAAACTTAATTTTATTACTTTGGTGCAAAAGCATAATAAATGAATTTGTTAACATTTACAGCGAGGGAAAAAATTATTCCAACGCATTATGATTTCGGAAAATCTTAAAAAATTTAATTTTATCTGAAAGTTTGTTATCGTTTTTTACTAGGGCATTCAAAATTTGGCTAATTGGGTTACCCCCATAATTTTTGTCTGCGAACAATGTAAGTAAGTGTCAAAGATTTAATGTGTGTGTGTATGAGTTTTAAATAACGTAACTTATGAATACGAGATTGAAATTTGTATGTGATATTACAAACACATACGTATGTATACCTACAATGTAGGTCCCACATATACATTATGTGAATGTATTTGTCTGCTTAAAGAGGGGGTGTTTCTGTATGAGTGCGTATGTGATTCTTAAGATGTCAGACATAAAAATGCAATTGAAATTTTAAAGAATTTACTACAGTTTATTTTTTCTTTTAACTTGTACTGACACAAATTCTCTGTTTTTTTTCTTTCTTTAAACTAAGATTCAACAGAAAATATGAGGAAGAAGTGAAAAAAAAAACCTACATTCGTAGATTTAAAGGAAAATATTTTTAAATTTTTGTTTGTCGTTGTTGTAATAAATTAAATTTAAGGGGAGTATCACCGTATCACAAATCGTATGTTAGTTTATAAATAAAGACCTCTTTTATATGATTGTTTGGGTTTTTTTTTTGTTGTTGTTGTAGTATGCTTGTTAAGCGTGAAATTTGTTAAAAATTTGCTATATCAGCATCTTGAAATTTTTAGCTTTCTTTGCTATTTTTGATTGTTTTCAAAATATCAAACAGCTACAACGACAACAATACCAACCAACCAGCCACCCATCATCCCAACCACCTTCAATAACCAAAATTCAATTGAAAGGTTCATTGGTCTACATGTTCTAGGCTTTTTTTTCGTTCGTTTGTTCTTTCTTTCATTTTGCTATACCTTAAATCTATGCGATTTATACCACACCAATGATTCTCAATCTTTTTTGGGACATGCCCTACTTTGGAGTTAAAAAAATTACCATGGCAGCCCCACATAAATTTTTAAATATTTTAAAAATTGAATTATGTTTTAATTTTTTAATTAATAAAAAACTGACCGTTTTAGAATCGGGGCACCAAAACCATTCAACTTTTTTTGGTTTCATCAAAAACGGAGAGACAAAGTTTTGATAAAACCAAAAAAAGTTTATAGGTTTTGGTGCCCCAATTTCAAAACGGTCACAAACATTTTTCTATCACGTCACAATTTCGAGAAAATCGCGGTTAAAGTTTCAAAAATTATCCATTTTGACCAATTTCGAACGCCTATAAAATGAGATTACGACATTTGAATGACTTTGTTTTTTTATATGTTTAAAAGACCCCTTTTTCGTCCCTTTAACCTCGAATTACTCAAAATCCTGACGCATTTTCTTGTTGAAAAAGTTCTATTTTTTTTAGTAAATTTAAGGAAAATAAATCCTAAAAATTCGCTCGTTGCTCCCCTAAAACATTCAAATTACCCCAGTGGAGCTATAATCAAAGGTTGGGAACCACCTTTGATACATAAGTAAACACTTGATGAGTTTTTCTTTTTTTTCTTTAGAATACTTATTTGTTAGTTTTGTATTATCATTGGTATAGATTTGTGTGTTGAACCTTCTATTTGTAAATTAGACTGGCATTTTTTTGTTTAGCAAAAAAGTTTTTCTTTCGATTTTGAACGTCCGGCAAAATTTGTATTCTCCTAGTCCTTAAACGTTTGTGGTACAATTTTAAGGTCAATGGAATTAAATTAACCCATGGCGCCCGGCGATCAAAGTTTTGGATTTCTGAAAATGAAACAAGTAAAAAAAGTTAAATTCGGCCTTGCCGAATGTAGTGATACCCTCCACAATTTCAAAAAGATTATTGCAAACAACTTTATTTAAAAGGAAATTACACTCAAAAAAAAAAACTGTAATGTTAGCAAAAAAAGCTTGTTAACCTACAAGAAAATTAGCTGATTTTGAACCCACAATTTTTTTGCTAAAGTTAGAAAAAATGTTTTGCCAATAATTAGTTAACTAAATATTTTTTTTTGAACTTAGTTTATACACATCTGAGGACCCCATTGGGTTCGGACCCGATAGGTCCAGACCCGGATGGGCCTAGACCTAGTTGGGTTCCTTAAAAATCGTCATAGTTTTTGATCCAAAATTTGTGTCCGTTTCGCTCTACCTTGCTTAGTTTTTGAGATACGTGATTATAGGGGACCACTGGGGTCTTGAGAATTAAAAAACTCGATAACTTCAAAAATATTATATACTCGATAACTAAGCTACAAAAACGCTTTTGGACTTTTTGTTGTGTCGGCAATATTTACCGAGATATGAGCATTTTAAAATTTTCGGGAATGCTAACTTTTTTGGATCCAAAGTTAGGGCCCATTAGGGTCCACACATGTGAAGAGGACCGGCGATACCATGGGGATTCTAAGAACCAAAAATGGCCTACATTTTGCTCTATCTGGCTTAGTTTCCAAGATAGCGCCATTTTAAGTTTTCTGAAAATAAAAAAAATTTACCATTTATTTTGCTAATATTTGCAAAAAATCTTGTAAAAATGTAGTCAACTCAATTTCAAATTTAGCAAAAGAAATTAGTTCAAAGTTTGTTTAAAATTGCTAATGTGCTAAATGAAGTTTACAAGAATTTTTTGCTAACATGCTAATCTCAACTAATAATTTTCTAAAAGTTAGCTAACTAGCGTTAGCAAAAAAAAATTTGTAAATCTACTAACGTATTTTTTTGAGTGTACTTTTGAAAAAAAAAAATTGAAAAAAAAATTTTCGCGAAAAAAAATTTTGGTAAAAAAAAAAAATCCGCGATTTTTTTCTTTTTTTGTCAAAAAATATGTTCGTACTTGTTTAAATACCATTTGGTGTTCAATTATGTTCACATATGTCAACCAGAAGCCGAATTAAAGCATTTTGTATTTTTAGGTTATGTTGAATGTACTGAAATTTTTGAGGTGTGCTAACATTTTCGTTCATAACTTTTGAACCGCTTAACCGATATCGCTCAAATGCAATACCAATTTTCTCGGGAGAACTTCCAATATTTATGTTAAGTTTCAGTTATCTCTGTGCAATATTTTGTCCGCGACAGCATTTTCCACAGACAGACATACAGACAGACGGACAGACGGATATCGCTAGAATGTCTTAAAATCGATCGGGCATCATGAAAATATATACTTTATGGGGTCCCAGACCGATATTTCGATGAGTTACAAACGGAATGACAAACTTATATATACCCTCTATCACTAAGTGGAGGGTATACAAAAAAAAAACAAGAAGAAAAGTCAAATTCGACTTGGCCGAATCTGTTAATACCCTCCACAATGCTCTTTTAAGTGATAGTAAATTTTCTAACGTGAAAAAATAAAATTTTTGATTAGTTTTTATTTTGTGTAAAAAAACTTTTTTTTAAAGTAATTTTTGAAAAAAAAATAACTTACTAAATTTTTTTTGAGTGTAAAATTGTTTTGAGAGTAAAATTTTTTTTCGAGTGTATTTCTTTTTCTTTTAGTGTAAAAATATTTTTGAGTGACAAAAATACATTGTAAAATATTTTTGAGTGACAAAAATACATTGTAAAATATTTTTGTGGCTTGCCAATGCTTTTAAAACATGTTTAATGGATTTTCAACTCATGAATTTAAGGTGAAACTAATCTGAAATTCACGGTTTTGCTAATAACTTTTGAACCACTGGACTTATTTGGCTGAAATTCAAAATAAACTAGACCAAAAGAGCGACAAATATACATGCCAAGCTTCAGCATCCTCAGAATAGCTTTTCAAAAGTTAGCGTGTGTTTTATCTCGTAAATTCACGAAAAACCCTTGCCAAAATTCAGTCTTTTGCTCATAACTTTCGAACCACTGGAACCATTTTGCTGGATTGCTATACCAACCTGGCCAGGTAAATGCCCAACATATATGCCAAACTTCAGGAGCCTCCGTAAAGTCTTTCAAAAGTTAGAGTGTTTTCAACAGACAGACGGACGGACATCGCTAGATCGCCTTAAAATCGATCGAGGATCATGAATATATATACTTTATGTGGTCTTAGACAAATATTTTAAGGTTTTACAAACGGAATGACAATCTTATATATACCCTCTATCACTAGAGTGGAGGATATAAAACAAATATATGAAACGCGAAACATCATATTTATTAATTTTGATGCGTTTTCATAATATCAAAAAAAAAATCTGTCGAACGGTTTTCGAGATACCGATATCGCTATTTGAAATTGGCGAAAAATTACGGGGTTTATTTCTTAAAATTTCCTACGTTCAAGAAATTAAAAAAAAATCTCAAAATATTTTTCCACTTTCATATAACTTGAGACAAACTTTCGTTTAAACTAAATTTGAAAAAATTCAGAACATTTTAAACCATAAAGCCCTTCAATCAAAGTTTACAGTTTTTGGTAAAAAATGTTCTAAAGAAATAAAACTTTGATTGAACAACATCACGGGATAAAATTATTGTTTTTGGCTCAAATTAGTGTTAAATGAAAGTTTGTCTCAAGCTCTATGAAAGGATTAAGGTAAAGAAATTTTTAGATTTTTTTTGGAAAAACCGATTTTTTTTGAAATTTCAAATAACGATATCTCAAAAACCGTTCTACCACTTTAATTTGCTTGGCCTCAAATTTGAAACATATAACTTTTAGGTTTTGTAGCATAAAAATTTTCCCAGACACCTTGGAAAGTCCCAAGTTGAAGAAAAAATGTCACTCTAATATACATACGTCCATAATCTTTACCTCCACCAGTCCTTTATCATTATCATCATATGTAACATTTTTCGTACATATTTGTATGGAATTCATAAGTAGTTTTCTTAGTCGCATTGACCTACATATGTATTCAATATTTTAAGGGTGTCTAACGTACTAATTCATACATCCTTTTGAACATTTTTTTTTGTTGTTGTGGCTAAAAGTTTCTTTTTTATATATTTTAATATCTTTTTTTAATATGATGGGGGTGTAGATTTTTTTTTTTTCGTGGGTCTTTGACCCATAATATGATATATATTTATAATCCTGGATCGGTTTTATTTCGATCTTCCGACACCCTCCTATCTTTAGAAAATACAATATAGCCTTTACGAAATTAGCTATTCTGCTAACATCAGACACAAAAAACAAAATTAAAAATTTTCAACTAAAATTCAGTTAGTTTAACCAAAAATTGGTTGATACATTAGTGCATTGATCGGCACAATTAAATATCGGTAGTCGCAACAATTTTTGGTTTATACAACCGACATTTAATTGAAACAATAAAAAAATTCGGTTGCCACAACCACAAATAGTAGCGGCAACCGAATTATGAGTCATGATACAGTTGAAAAATTTGGTTGGAAATTTAGTTTTCTATGTGCTGGTATAGGTTTCGAAAAATATCGATTTTAACAATCTCAATATAGGCCATTTTTAATTTTTCATAAGATAAATCTTAGTTCTTTGATCAAATTTTATAGTTTTTAGATGCGGGTTGAGTAGGGTTGCCAGGCGGCCTGGATTTTCCAGTTATTTAAGGTCTGATCGAGTTTCCAGCTAAAACATAATTTGTGCAGTTAAAAAAGTATTTCTTTAATTTTAACAATTATTTTCTATTAAATATTTTTACTATTTTTTTTTTGGAATAAAACATTAATCATAAATAAAACATAAATGCCTCTCTTGGCTACGGCAAAATGTGCCCTTTTTTGCTGCATTTCACTACTTATTTTTCAAACATTTCGGACAGTCTAGCGTTTATATCGGCAGAACTGTTTTTCTTGAGCTCGTCGATGATTTGAGGATTGTTGGCGTACATATTGCTTTTAAAATAACCCCACAGAAATATGTCTGGATGGGTCAAATCTCCAAGTGAGGGTCAGTTATTGTCGCCCTTTTTGACATCACACGTCCGGGAAATTTTAACTGTCCTCCTAGATGTCCAGATTCACTTTGGACTTATTTTTGTGGGGCTATTTGAAAGGAAAAATATACGCCAATAATCCTCAGACCAATGACGAACTAAACATCAACATTTCGAGAAGCTTAAAAAAGTAATGGAAATGTTTTAAAAAATCACATTCTGCCGTGGCCAATAGAGACGGCCTTTTAAATTATTTTATATTTGAAAAATAGTCCAAAAATAAAATTTGTATCTCAAATATGAAAATCGGTTGATTTTTTTTTTTAAATTATTCAAAAAAAAAACTTTCTGTGGGTCCAGTTGCTTTTTCAAAATCCAGCTAACAATTTTCCATTATCCAGTTATTTGACTTCTTGTGTCTGGCAACCCTAGGGTGGAGTCATATTGAGAAGGGTTTATAATAGTCGACATAGCCAAAAATATGAATGTTACTTGCTTTTTCCTAAATCATCTCTAAATATTATTGTGCTATATGTTTATGGACATATGAGGTACTAGCTAACTCGCCCGGTACTTCGTTACCGGTTAGCTGTAAAAAAAAAAAAAATATTACTTCAAATTCTTAATAATTTTTCTTTAAACAAAAAAATTTTTAGTTTCGACCTTTAATATATTATATTTTGAGTAGATTTAAAGTTGAAAAAAATTTTATTTTGGCGAAACGATCCCATAATTCAAACTTTAAGTTTCAAGGAACAATAGTGCATAAGGAACAATATGTACCAAATTGAAGCGAAAATTCAAAAATTGATTTTCCCAGAATGTAATTTCCGCGAGTGGATCGTAAAGTACCAATTTTAAGTATCTCTACTTTCTCCCTTTTTCCCCATTAGAAGCAGAATTTTCATAAAAGTACTTATTTTAAAATGTTATTTCCGCGAAAGGATCGTACAGTCCAAATTTCAAGTATTTAGGACCATTAATGCAGCAGATACAAAATTGCCCTACTTTCCCCATTTTCCCCCTTAGAAGCTACTAAAAAAGTGATTCTTCCAGAATGTTATTTCCGCTAGAGGATCGTACGGTACAAACTTCAAGTATCTAGAACCATTAGTTCAGCAGATACAAAACAGTTAAAAATTCAAGTATCTAGGACCATTAGTTCAGCAGATACAAAATTGCCCTACTTTTCCCCCATTTCCACCTATAAAACAAAATTTTAAAAAAAGTACTTCTTTCAGAATGTTTTTTTCGCGAGAGGATCGTACACTCCAAATTTCTAGTATCTAGGACCGTTAGTTCAGCAGATACAAAATTGCCCTAATTTCCCCCTTTTTCCCCGTAGAAGCGAAATTTTCAAAAAAGTACTTCCATTAGAATGTTGTTTCCGCAAGAGGATTCAAATTTCAAGTTTACCCTACTTTCCCTCTTTTTCCCCCTATAGAAGCAGATTTTTCCAAAAAAGTACTTCTTCCAGAATGTTATTCCCGCGAGAGGATCGTACAGTCCAAACTTCAATATCTAGGACCATGAGTTCAGCAGATACAAAATTGCCCTTCTTTCCCCCTTTAAAAAGTAATTTTCAAAAAAGTACTTCTTTCAATATGTTATTCCGCGAGATGATCCTATATTGCAAATGTCATGTTTTTAAGACCATTAGTTTAAAATTTACCAAATTGCCCTATTTTCACCCTCTTGGCCCTCCTTAAAACCAAAATTTTCAAAAAGTGTATTTTTCAAAAAATTATTTCCGCGAGAGGATCAAAACTTAAAGTTTTAGTTCAGAAGATACAAAATTGCCCTATTTTCCACAGGATTATAGAGTCCAAATTTCAAGTTTCTAAAACTATTAGTTCAAAAGATACAAAATCCCCAAAGGGCCCTACTTCCCCTTTTTCCCCCTTAGAAGTAAAATTTTTAAAAAAAGTTCTTTAAGTATGTTATTTTTGCGAAAGGATCGTTCAGTTCAAATTTCAAGAATCTAGGACCATTAGTTCAGCAGATTCAAAATTGCACTTCTTTCCCCATTTTTCCCACAGAATTTTGAAAAGTACTTTCTTAAGAATGTTATTTCCGCGAGAGGATCGTTCAGCCAAATTTCAAGTATCTAGAACCATTAGTTCAGCAGATACAAAATTGCCCTACCTTCCCCGTTTTCCCCCTTGAAATCGGAATTTTCAAAAAAGTACTTCTTTCAGAATGTTAATTCCAAGAGAGAGGTTCGTGCAGTCTAAATTTCAAGTATCTAGAACCATTAGTTCAGCAGATACAAAATTGCCCTACTTTCCGCCTTTTCCCCCTTAGAAGCGGAACTTTTTCCGCAAGAGGATCGTACAGTTCAAATTTTAAGTACCTAGGATCATAAGTTCAGCAGATACAGAATTGGCCTACTTTCCACCTTTTCCCCCTTTAGAAGGAGAACTTTCAAAAAAGTACTTCTTCTAGAATGTTCTTTCCGCGAGAGGATCGTACAGTCCAAACTTCAAGTATGTAGGACTATTAGTTAAGCAGATTCAAAATTGCCCTACTTTCTCCCTTTCCCCCCGTGGAAGCAGAATTTAAAAAAAGTACTTCTTTTAGAATGTTATATCCGCGAGAGGATCGTACAGTTAAATTTTAAGTATCGAGGACCATTAGTTCAGCAGATACAAAATTGCCCTACATTCCCCTTTTTCCCCCTTAAAAGTAGAGTTTTCAAAAAAGTACTTCCTTGAGAATGTTATTTCCGCGAGAGGATCGTACAGTCGAAATTTCAAGTATATAGGACCATTATTTCAGCAGATACAAAATTGTCCTACTTTTCCCCTTTTGCCCACTCAAAATCGGAATATTTAAAAAAGTACTTCTTTCAGAATGTTATTTTCGCGAAAAGATCGTACAGTCCAAATTTCAAGTCTGCCGGACCATTAGTTCAGCAGATACAAAATTGCCCACTTAGAGGCGGAGTTTTCCAAAAAGTCCTTCATTCGAATTTTATTTCCGCGAGAGGATTGTGCAGTCCAATTTTCAAGTATCTAGGACTATTTGTTCAGCAGATACAAAATTGGCCTACTTTCCCCCTTTTTCCCCCTTAAAGAAGAATTTAAAAAAAAAGTATTTCCTTCCGAATGTTATTTCCGCGGGAGGATCGTACAGTCCAATTTTCAAGTATTTAGGACCATTAGTTCAGCAGATTCAAAATTGCTCTATTTTCCCCTCTTTTTCCCCTTAAGAGAGGAATTTTTAAAAAAGTATTCCTTTCCGAATGTTATTTCCGTGGGAGGATCGTACAGTCCAATTTTCAAGTACCTAGGACCATTACTTTAGCATATACAAAATTGCACTACTTTCCCCCTTTCTCCCCCTTAAAAGCGAAATTTTCAAAAAAGTACTTCTTTTAGAATGTTATTGCCGCGATTTGATCCCATATTCCAAATGTCATGTTTCTAAGACCATTAATTTAAAGTTTAGCAAATTGCCCTATTTTCCCCCTTTTGGGCCTCCTTAAAAGCAAAATTCTCAAAAAAATATATTTTTCAAAAAATAATTTCCGCGAGAGCATCCAGATTCAAAATTTCAAGTTTGTTCAGAAGATACAAAATTGCCCTATTAAACCCCCTCTACCCACCACCCCACCCTTATAAAAGGATTTTTCAAAATATTACTTTTTACAAAATGTTTTTGCCGCGAGAGTAGAGTTAAAATTTCAAGTTTTTGGGACCATTCGTTTAGCAGATACGAAATTGCCCTTCTTTCCCCATTTTTCCCCCTTTAAAAACGAATTTTCAAAAATGTACTTCTTTTAGAATGTTATTTTCGGGATAGGATTGTACAGTTCAAATTTTAAGTATCTAGGACCATTAGTTCAGCAGATACAAAATTACCCTACTTTCCCCCTTTTTCCCCGTAGAAGCATAATTTTTAAAAAAAGTTTTTCTTTAACAATGTTATTTCCGCGAGAGGATCGTACAGTTGAAATTTCAAGTATCTAGGACCATGAGTTCAGCAGATTCAAAATTACCCCACGCACCCCCTTTTTCCCAAGGAATTTTCAAAAATACTTCCTTTGGAATATTATTTCCGCGAGAAGATTGTACAGTTCAAATTTCAAGTATCTAGGACCATTAGTTCTGCAGATACAAAATTGCCCTACTTTCCCCCTTTTCCCCGTAGAAGCGGATTTTTTGAAAAGTTCTTCTTTAAGAATGTTATTTTCGCGAAAGGATCGTACAGTTTAAATTTCAAGTATTAAGGACCATTAGTTCAGCAGATTCAAAATTGCCCTGCTTTCCCGATTTCCCCCCAGAATTTTGAAAAAGTACTTCCATTAGAATGTTATTTCCGCGAGAGGTTCGTTCACTCCAAATTTCAAGTATCTAGGATCATATTTTCAGCAGATACAAAATTGCCCTACCTTCCTCTTTTTCCCCCTTTAAAGCGGAATTTTCAAAAAAGTACTTTTTTTAGAATGTTATTTCCGCGAGAGGATCGTGCAGTCCACGCGAGAGGATCGTGCAGTCCTTTTTGTTCAGCAGATACACACCGGAATTTTCAAAAAGTACTTCTTTCAGAAAGTTATTGCCGCGAGAGGATCGTACAGCCCAAATTTCAAGGATCTACGACCATTAACTCAGCAGACACAAAATTACCCTACTTTCCCCTTTTTCCCCCTTAGATGCGAAATTTTCAAAATAGAACTTTCTTCACAATGTTATTTCCGCGAAGGATCCCATAGTCAAAATTTTTAAGTTTCTGGGAAAATTAGTTCAGAACATACAAAGTGTACCAAATTGTCCTATTATCCCCCTTTTTATCACCCTAGAAGCGGACTTGAAAAAAAAAAAAATTGTTTCGGAATTTTTTTTCCGCGAGAGGTTCTTATAGTCCAAACTTTAAGTTTCTAGGACCATTAGGTCAGAGAAAAGAAAATGTACCAAATTGCCCAATTTTCCCCCTTTTCGCCTTCTTAGAAGTGCCTTTTTAAAAAAGTACTTTCTTCAGAATATTATTTCCGCGAAAGGATCCTATAGTCCAAATTTCAGGTTTCTGGGACCATTAGTTCACAATATAGAAAATGTTCAAAATCGTCCTATTTCCCCCCCAAATTTGAATGAAAAATTTTCAAAAAATACTTTCTTCAGAACCCTTTCAACCCAATAGAATCAGAATTAAAAAAAAAATTGTTTCAGAATGTTTTTTCCGTTAGTGGATCTTATAGTCCAAACTTTAAGTTTCTAGGACCATTAGGTCAGAAGATAGAACATATACCAAATTGCCCTTTTTTCCCATTTCCCATTCTTATTTTTTTTTTTTTTAAATACAGTAGAATCTCACAAATTAGAACTGTCCAGAAATTAGAACCGGATATTTTAATGTATTGGACGCTCTAAAATTAGAACCTGTGGTTCTAATTTCTGGAAGTTTTTCTTTTTTTGTTTTTATTTACACTACCAAATATTTTTTTTATAGTTTTTTTTTAAACTAAATAGGGGAAAACCCGAATTGTATGTAGTTAACGCTTTAAAATTAGAACCAGTGGTTCTAATTTCTGGACTTTTTTTTGTTTTTATTTTCACAATTCCATAAGTGTAAGAGAAATCGAAAAATGGAATGACGATGGGTTTAATGACGGATCAAATAGCATTGACGATGATATAATCGATGTAACGCCTGTTATTTCTTATTTCAAAGCCCTTAAAAGTGTTTTTTTTACAAATTTAATGTGTTATAGTAATTTAATATTAACAAAAAAAAATAGTTTTATGTTAAAATAAAGCAGTCGTAACTATTTTTATTATTATTTTATCATTTTCTTTGAAAAAAAAAAATGTCCAGAAATTAGAACTTTTCAGAAATTAGAACTACCCGAGGAACAAAGTGGTTCTAATTTGCGAGATTCTACTGTACTTTCTTTAGAGTATTATTTCCGCGTGAGGATCCTATAGTCCAAAATTTAGGTTACTGGGGCCATTAGTTCAGAAGATCGAAATGTTTAAAATTGTCGTATTTCCCCCTAAATTTAAGTGATTAAATCAATAAATTCCCAAAAATTAAAAAATAAATGAGATAAAAAAAATTGAGTTAAAAGTTTGAGTCAAAAAATTAAGCGAAAAATATTTTGAGTAAAAAAAATTGAGTAAAAAAAATTTGGGTGAAAACACCTTCTAAGTAAAAAATTTAATTAAAAAAAATGAGTAAAAAAACTGAAGAATAAAATACAATTGAGTAAAAAAAATTTTTGTTAAAAAAAATGAGTAAAAAAAATTTTGAGTAAAAAAAAAATTTGAGTAAAAAAAAAATTGTAAAAAAAAATTTTTGAGTGAAAAAAAATTTTGAGTGAAAAAAAAAATTTGAGTGAAAACAAATTTTTTTGAGTGAAAAAAAATTTGAGTAAAAAAAAATTTTGAGTGAAAAAAAATTTTGAGTAAAAAAAATTTTGAGTGAAAAAAATTTGTAAAAAAAAAAATTTTTTGAGTGAAAAAAAATTTTGAATGAAAAAAAAATTTTGAGTGAAAAAAAAATTTTGAGTGAAAAAAAATTTTGAGTGAAAAAATTTTAGTAAAAAAATTTTTTTTCCCCGAGAGGATACTATAGTTCAAATATCTAGTTTCTAGGACCATTAGTTCAAAATTCACCAAATTGCCCTATTTTCCCCCTTTTTGTCCCCCTTAAAATCGGAATTTTCAAAAAAGTACTTTTTTCAAAATGTTATTTCCGCGAGAGTATCCTATATTCAAAATTTCAAGATTGTAGGACCATTAGTTCAGAAGATACAAAATGTACCAACTTGCCCTATTTTCCCCCCTCCCCCCCCACCTTAGAAACGGAATTTTCAAAATATTACTTTTTCCAAAATGTTATTTCCGCGAGAGGATGCTAGACTTCAAATTTCAAGTTTCTGGGACCATTTGTTTAGAATATAAAAAATGTACCAATTTGCCCTATTTTCCCCCTTTTCCCCCCTTGGAGGCGGAATTTTCAAAAAAAAAAAAAATCCGAAATTTTATTTCCGCGAGAGGATCCTAGAGTTCAAATTTGAAGTTTCTAGGACTATTAGTTCAAAAGATACAAAATCCCCCAAAGAGCCCTATTTTCCCCCTTTTGCCCCCCTTAGAATCGGAATTTCCAAAAATCCCTTCTTAGTGGGTGGTTTTGTAGGGAGCCGAACCTACATTCCAAATTTCAAGTCTCTAGCTTCAGCGGTTTGGGCTGGGCGATGATTATTGCCAATCAGTCAGTCAGTCAGTCAATCAGTCAGTCAGTCACCACACTCTTTTATATATATAGATTCCATACCTACAGTACCGCTACACTATTTACAGATGTCATTCGGAAAATATCGATTTCAATTTAATTTTTTTAAGTTTTATCCACTGAACTTCTATTGATATTTTTCGAAATCTTCGAATTACAATTGGAATATTCGCAAGTAGAATTTTCGAATAGCAATTGATCTTTCTATACCCTCCCCTCTACACCATTTTTAATTGTATTTCAGAAAGTATCAATTGTATTTCAGAAATTATCAATAGTTTTTCCGAAGTTATCAATTGTAATTCAGAAATTATCAAGTGTATGTCAGAAATAATCAATTGTATTTCATAAACTATAAATTGTATTTCATAAACTATAAATTGTATTTCAGAAATTATCAATTGTATTTCAGAAACCATAAATTGTATTTCAGAAATTATCAGTTATATTTTAGAAATTATCAATTGTATTTCAGAACTTATCAATTGTATGTCAGAACCACAGTACATGAGTAGTAGGTTCACAGAGTTGCATTTGATGTGTGTAAGTATTAGTGACAGCACACGGTGTAACTTTTGCACTAAAGCTCACACGTACAGGCACACATACACTAGGCAGCGATTATAATTTTGTACTTAAAACCAAACCACCATATTGGAAAGTACGCAATTAGCACAATTGTTTGCATACTAGTCAGTACTGTGGTCAGAACTTTGTGATGCAATTTTATTTTCCAGCTGGGGTAAACTTAGTTTGTCCAGGATCGGCAAAGGTTTGCTTCCTTTGAATCAGTAAGAGGGCTATGAAGAGCGATCTTACGTAGTACACACAATGTATTTAGGAGGACATTTAACAAGAGGAAAAGGTTTGGATGTAAGAAAATATTAACGAAGTAATTAAGTGACTTCGTAAATAAACTACGAACGAAATAAGCAAAAGATTTCGTTATAAACTACAAACGAAATAAACAAAAGATTTCGTATACCAAATATTAACGAAGTAATCAAAAGACTTCGTAAATAAACTAAGAACGAAATAAGCAAAAGATTTCGTGTCTAAACTACAAACGAAATAAACAAAGGATTTCGTATACAAACTATTAACGAAGTAATCATAAGACTTCGTAAATAACCTACGAACGAAATAAGCAAAAGATTTCGAGTCTAAACTACAAACGAAATAAACAAAGGATTTCGTATGTAACTATTAACGAAGTAATCAAAAGACTTCGTAAATAAACTACGAACGAAATAAGCCAAAGATTTCGTGTCTAACAAAGGATTTCGTAAATAAAATATTAACGAAGTAATCAAAAGACTTCGTAAATAAACTACGAACGAAATAAGCAAAAGATTTCGTATATAAAATAGTAAAGAAGTAATCAAAAGACTTTGTGAATAAACTACGAACGAAATAAGCAAAAGATTTCGTATATAAAATACTAACGAAGTAATCAAAAAGACTTCTTGAATAAACTACGAACGATATAAGCAAAAGATTTCGTTATAAACTACAAACGAAATAAACAAAGGATTTCGTATACAAACTATTAACGAAGTAATCAAAAGACTTCGTGAATAAACTACGAACGAAATAAGCAAAAGATTTCGTTATAAACTACAAACGAAATAAACAAAGGATTTCGTATACAAACTATTAACGAAGTAATCAAAAGACTTCGTGAATAAACTACGAACGAAATATTCAAAAGATTTCGTGTCAAAACTACAAACGAAATAAGCAAAAGATTTCGTTATAAACTACAAACGAAATAAACAAAGGATTTCGTATACAAACTATTAACGAAGTAATCAGAAGACTTCGTAAATAAACTACAAACGAAATAAACAAAAGATTTCGTTATAAACTACAAACGAAATAATCAAAGGATTTCGTAAACAAACTATTAACGAAGTAATCAAAAGACTTCGTAAATAAACTACGAACGAAATAAGCAAAAGATTTCATATATAAAATAGTAACGAAGTAATCAAAAGACTTCGTGGAAAAAACTACGAACGAAATATGCAAAAGATTTCGTGTCAAAACTACAAACGAAATAAGCAAAAGATTTCGTTATAAACTACAAACGAAATAAACAAAGGATTTCGTATACAAACTATTAACGAAGTAATCAAAAGACTTCGTGAATAAACTACGAACGAAATAAGCAAATGATTTCGTTATAAACTACAAACGAAATAAACAAAGGATTTCGTATATAAACTATTAACGAAGTAATCAAAAGACTTCGTGAATAAACTACGAACGAAATATGCAAAAGATTTCGTGTCAAAACTACAAACGAAATAAGCAAAAGATTTCGTTATAAACTACAAACTAAATAAACAAAGGATTTCGTATACAAACTATTAACGAAGTAATCAGAAGACTTCGTAAATAAACTACAAACGAAATAAACAAAAGATTTCGTTATAAACTACAAACGAAATAATCAAAGGATTTCGTAAACAAACTATTAACGAAGTAATCAAAAGACTTCGTAAATAAACTACGAACGAAATAAGCAAAAGATTTCGTATATAAAATAGTAACGAAGTAATCAAAAGACTTCGTATATAAACTAAATAATGAAGTAATCAAAAGACTTCGTATATAAACTAAATACGAAATAAACGAGAGATTTCGTATATAAACGGGTAGGATACGGTTCGGGTACTACTAACAGGGAATACTGGATAATTCAGGTTCGGAGAAATATTAACTGGAAATACAGGTTCGGGAAATATTAACAGAACATACTGGATAAATCAGGTTCGGGAAACAGGAAAAACTGGATAAATCAGGTTCGGGAAATATTAACAAAAAGTACTTTACAAGTCACGTTTCGGGAAATATAAACGAGGTATACTGGATAAATACGGTTCGGAAAATATTTACTGGAAATACGGTACAAACTAGTAACTACATACCAACTTCGACTTAGGTCGAAATTGCGAACAAGAATCTGGTCGGCTTACGGTTATACTTCGTATATTCTACGAAGTATACACGAACTCCAACTGGTTTCTCGTTGATTTGGTTGATACAACTTTGACATTATATGTGATCCGTTTTATCAACTAAATGAGAATTACTTCTCAATGCTATTTGTCTGGTAGTTTAATGATATTAGGTAAAGGGAAAAGTAGTTGGTCACCGGTATAGGAAAAAGTACTTTCTTATATTTAAATAAGTATACTATTATTTGTAACGTCACGTTACAACTTATCAATTGTATTTCAGATATTATCAATTGTATTTCAGAAAGATTCAGAAATTATCAATTGTATTTACGAAATTTTTAATTTCTATTTTAGGAAATATCAATTGTATTTCAGGAAATATTACTTGTATCTCAGAAATTATCAATTGTATTTCAAAATTTATCAATTGTATTTAAGAAATTGTCAATTGTATTTCAGAAATTTTCAATTCTGAAATACAGTTCATAATTTCTAAAATACAATTAACAAATTCTAAAATACAATTGATAATTTCTGAAATACAATTTATAATTTCTGAAATACAATTGATAATTTCTAAAATACAATTGGTAACTTCTGAAATACAATTTATAATTTCTGAAATACAATTGATAATTTCAGAAATACAATTGATGTTTTCTGAAATAAAATTGATAATTTTTGAAATACATTTGATAAGTTCCAAAATACAATTGGTTACTTCTAAAAAACAATTAAAAATTTCTGAAATACAATTGATAAATTCTGAAATACAATTGATAGCTTCTGAAATACAATTCATAATATCTGAAATACAATTGGAAATGGTATAGTGATAGAGGGCACATATAAGTTTGTAATTCTGTTTGTAACTCATCAAAATATCGGTCTGGGACCCCATAAAGTCTGTCTGTCCGTCTGTCTGTTAAAATGGCGATCACGGCAAAAATATTACACAGATATGACTGAAACGTAATATTTTTGTTGTCCCGAGAAGTTTGGAATTGCATTTGAGCAATATCGGTTCAGCGGTTCAAAAGTTATGAACGAAAACGTAAGGACACCTGGGAAATTTATGGTACACTAAAAAAAAAAACCGTGTACCTCCTATTTGACAAGAATTCGTTGTAATTTAACAAGCTTTTTAACAAAAATTTTACAAGATTTTTTACCAATAAAATTGTAAATTTACAATTTTTTTGACGCGATAAAACTTACAAGGAGGTTTTGTAACTTTACTAGATTTTTTGCTACATCCTATTTAACGAGAATTAATAGTAAAAATTACGAGTTATTTTGTAATTTTACAAGTTTTTTACCAATAAAATTGTTAATTTACAAATTTTTGGCGCAATAAAACTTACAAGGAATTCTCGTAAATTTACTAGATTTTTTTTTGTACAAAAACCATTGAAATTTGTAAAACTACAAAAGAATTTGTAAAATTAATAAAAAAAATTAAATTTCGATAAAAACAACAATTTTTTTCCTCGTATTTTTTTTTTGTTAATTTTTTAGCAAATCTATTTGATATTTTTGAGAATTAAATCTTATTTGTTAGAATTAAATTTGTAAATGTTGTAGAAGTAAACATTTTTCATTTTCATATATATTCGATTAGAGTTTTATTCTAGTTCGAGGCCCAAAAATATTTCTATTTATGATATTGTCATAATAGAGTATTTTTAATTTATTGCTTTAAAAAAGTTACTATCTCATAGTATGTCTGTACTGATCAGTTTCATCCCCACTAAAGGAATCTTCAGCAGACTTTAGAGAATCATCGTTGGTCAATCAAACATCAAACCAGACATAATATTTGATATATTTCCCAAGTTATATGAGAAGTACTATTATGAAGGTCCGAAATCTGTTTTCCAACAAAAATAACTCTTTTAAAGCAAAAATTGTATATATTAAATCACCGTCGGTAACTATTAATATATGTGTTGCTGTTATTTTACAATAAGAACAGTGCCTAACCAAACAATAGTGTTGGTAGGATAAGTCGTACTAAACTTTGTGTTAAATGTTGTTTTTTTATTTTTAGTACCAAAAGGTACATAAAAGTAACTTTTTTAAAGCAATAAATTAAAAATACTCTATTATGACAATATCATAAATAGAAATATTTTTGGGCCTCGAACTAGAATAAAACTCTAATCGAATATATATACATATATAAAGGCCGAATAAATACATTTTATTTTTATGTACCTTTTGGTACTAAAAATAAAAAAAAACAACATTTTTCATTTTCTATAAAACTTTGAATGACAATTTATGAATACAAAAAACATCAGATTTCGAAAAGATACCTTTTATATAATGGTTTTTATCTGCATTTAAGCTAAATTCGTAAGGGGGGCTATATCCCAGCATGGACCGATATTATGCTATTTTTATTATATTTTGCTAAATATAATGAAAATTGCGATCAGCATCGTGTATACAACATCGCTAAACCGATATCTCAAAAACCGACTCAAAAATTGATTCTGATTCGATAGGTATGATTGAATCGAGTAGTTACAAATACCAGCACAAACTTATTATACACTGTGCCACAGAGTGTTTCAGGGTAAAAAAAAAACTGGTAAAAACCAACTTTTTTTTTTGTCTGGTTTAGTTCTAATAGCGCCAATTTTTTTCCTGATTCAATTAACAGTGATCCAGTAAAAGTGCTTTAACATCATAATGCAAAGCGTTGGTTTTATTACCTTTTGACTTTGTTTTACTTTCTTAATCAAAAACGTCGTACCACTTTACAGTGGTGATTGTTTATGTGTAGCACTTGACTAAATTGGACATTTCATATGAAATGTCTCTTTATATACTGTATGTATATTTTAGCAAATAGTATAAACTGTTTTTTTTTGTTTTTTGTTCTTTGGTTTGGTGAAAAAGAAATATTTTAACAATCGTTTTTGATTTGCTTGCAAACTTGCAAAAAACTTTTTTTTTGTTAAGATCCCACAAAAACCCGTATTGTGGTGGGGGGAAAACTTATTTGTGAATCTGTTTTTATAAACAATTTCAAATATATTCTAAAAAAAATGTATATAAGTGTATGTGGAGAAAAATATATATTTTTATAGCCTCTGGCTTACCAAGTCATTGTAATCATAATATGATTAAGACTTAAATATTTCATATTATTCCAATGAGATTACAATTTTGTTTTAAACGTCGAATACATAATTTTGTTAGGCTAGCTAATTTTCGTGTATATAAAATGTGAGAGTGTTATATTCGGCAGGGTCTAATCTTAAATACCTTCCATCAGCGGTGTAGGTATGCAAGAATGTTTATTGGAGGCCCAATTTTTTTTTTTTTTTGTTTGTCATATCGTGAGATATGCATAGAAACATTGATCTGGAACCTTGGGATCAATATAATCTAAAGCGGAATAGGATGAAACCAATGCAAATGAAAGTTGGAATTTTCCATAACAAAACCCTCAAAGTTTTTTTTTAGTTTAGTGCGATACTTTTTATACGCATTTGAAGTTTGTGAACTAATATTATAATTATAATTTTAATTACATAAAAACTGTGTTAGGGGCGTATACTTATTTTTGTAATTACCTTTAAATAATAAGCATACGCTACGGTTCACAATCTATTTGCCTATAAATAACAATCATACGCAACGGTTCACAGTAACTGGACCATTCAGTAAGTCCTGGACTGATTCCAGCGAAAAACATACCGGTTATAGTTATTGTAATTTTGTTTAAGTTTGGACGCTGGACCCCACCGTCCAATAACGGCACCAACTGGGGCCGCTAATGTAGGATATATTAAGTATACAAAAACGTTAGATGTTTTAAAATCACCAACCTCAAATGCGTGCAAAAAAAATCTCGCACTTAAGGGGGGTTTAAGAAAAAAACAGTCTTAACGTGAGCAATTTTTAAACAGATAAAAAAATATAAATACGCAATATTTTTTAATGCTGTATAAAATTTGGTCAATAGGAATTGTTAGGGTTGCCTCTCAATTGCAGAATTATTTTTTTTTAAGTCAAAATCGGCTGCAGTTTTACAGCAAAAACTGCTGACCCGATTTTGATGATTTTTTTTGATGACAAATGAAACCCTTTTTTCCGTTAAACCTCCCTTAACTAAAAAAGCACTGATTGTGAGTGATTTGTTATGGGAAATCTGCAGCTGCCTACGACACCGTGTGGAAGAAAGGTCTTATCCTTAAACTATCCAAAATTATACCATGTAGACAAATTTGCAACATTATAACATCTATGCTTAGCGATAGACTTTTTAACGTATTTTTAAACGAAAATATGAGTAAGACTAGAAAGCTCAACAACGGTCTTCCATAGGGTTCAGTCCTTGATCCAGTTCTTTTCAATATCTACATCCATGATCTACCTTCCACTACCTCCCGCAAGTTTAATTATGCCGATGACATGGCCTTCGCCTACCAACATACAAACTTTAACTCACTCGAAGCCGTGCTGGAATCGGACTTATTAAAAATCTCCTCATACTGTAGTAAATGGAGGCTTAAACCAAGCTTATCGAAGACAGAGGTATGTTGCTTCCACCTAACACACAAAGACACGGACAGAAAACTGTCAATAAGTTTTAACGGTTCCATTCTTCAACATAACTTTACCCCAAAATATCTGGACATCACATTGGACAGAACGCTATCGTTTAGAACGCATCTATTTAAATCAGCGCAAAAAATAAAAACCAGGAACAACATCATCCAGAAACTCGCAGGAACAATCTGGGGTGCATCTGCAAATTATCTGCGTACCTCAGCCCTGGCGCTTGTCTACTCAACTAAACTCAACGATGAGATTAATAACTGGAACCTTAAAGGCCACGCCTGTTGAATGGCTCCCAATGCTATCGAACCTGCTTCCTCCTCATCTTAGAAGAAAACAAGCTCTCCTCCGAGAGTTCAATAAAATTAGTGGAAACATAAACATCCCACTGTGCTCTAACCTCTCTATTTCCTATGGATCGAGACTAACGTCCAGAAGTCCCCCCCCCCCCCTATACTGGCGAAAAAACTACTAGACGAACGTTTTGATACTCACACGGTCTGGATGTTGCATTGGAATGACTCAGGACGAAGCAGTCCTATATTCAATCAAGAAGACCGGATTATGAAATTTAATCTTCCACGTAAAACATGGTGTAACCTAAACCGCTTACGCACATCCACTGGTAGAACAATGGAATTACTAACTAAGTGGGGGCTTACAAATGATGCAAGTTGCCCTTGCGGTTTTCCATCTCAATCAATTGAACACATAATGTACAACTGCCCAATACTGTCTTTCCCTGGAAATATCGAAGATATCAACAACCTAACAACTCCCACATGAAATAACTCCCACGAAATAACTCCCAATGAAATAAATCCCACCAAAAATGAAATATGTCCCAATGGAGAAATAAATGAAAAAAGTCCCAACTGCAATGAAATAACTTCCACCTACAAAATGAAATAAGTGCCAATGAAATAACTCCCATTAATAATGAAAGAAGTCCCAATAAAAAAATGTAAAAGTCTAAACAAAAATTCAACAAACAATAAGGGAAAATATGTACATATATCAGATAAATCTATCATGAGGATCCTGATCTTACTTTCGGTACAATGCAAACATGTTATAATTGCCGAATGCGAAAGTTGACGGCTGATTTTTTTGAGTTTTTCGATAACATGCAAAAATACACTGATTGTGAGTGTTCTGTTTGACTTGATTCGGTTACCTACAAACATCGCTGGATGTGCGATTTGCGGCGATTTTAAGTACCAATTTTTCGCCTGCGGTGCTTTTTGCCACAAATTTGTATGTTACCGAAAATTTAAAAGATTTAATTACAACCTGTTGTAAATAGAGCCGCAGATGAAAATTTGTTTGTTACCGAAAATTTAAAAGATTTAATTAGCAGTTGTTGTAAAAAACGCCGCAGGCGAAAATTTGGTACCAAAAATCGCCGCGATTTTTGGTACCAAATTTTGGCCTGCGGCGCTTTTTGCTCCCAATTTGTTTGTTACCGAAAATTTAAAAGATTTTATTAGCATTTGTTGTAAAAAGCGCCACAGGCAAAAATTTGGTACCAAAAATCGCGGCGATTTTTTAAACTTTCAATTGTGTTTGTATTCTAACGAAAATATTTTCGGCTGCAGTGCGCTCTTAACTCAAAAATTCTTGCCAGTTTTGGTAGAAAATTTTCTGAAATATACAAATATGTTAGAAAGCACTGCGTGCAAAAATTTGGTACCAAAATCACAAAGAATTTTATTTTATTAATAATAATATTCTGTAAGTCAAAATGTTCCAGATACATCCACCAACAATGAAATAATAGTGGGAGTTATTTCATTGCTATTGTAGTGGGAGTTCTTTCATATGAAAGAACTCCCAACGAAAATTATGAAATAACTCCCAACAAAAATGATAAAAGTCCCACTAAATTGGGAGTTACTTCAAATGAAATAACTCCCAACTTTGTATGGAGTTTTTTTTGGGACTTTTTTCATTTTTTAGGTGGGAGTTATTTCACGTGGGAGTTATTTCGTGTCGCCAAAAAATAAATTCCATATAGGGCTATCAATAAAAGCTATTCAGAAATTCATGGGACACATGTCCCATTTAGTGTGGAATGTCTCATATGTATATTCAGTTTATTTTTGAATTTCTAAAAAAAAATATATTCAATAACAGTTATTCGTCATCTGCTTAAACAAGTCTCTAAAATTGTATCTGCCGTCAGCACTTAACACAAATTTGAAAATCACAGCAGCAACAACTGCAATACATAGTAGCAACAGAAGCGGCAGTTGTTTGCATAATTTTAGTACAGCATTTAATTTAGAAAGCAACTAAATTCTCAAAAAGTCTGTGTGACTAACAAAATATAGAACGTCTGCTGTTCGTTCGGGTTGTCCATCTTGCAGTCTTTGTCTGTCTACACCACTTAACTCATTACTGGAATTAAAATGTGCAAAAATTAAAAAAAAAAAAAAATATAAAATAATTCCGAAAAATAATTATAATAGAATATATTTCCATAATCTTTTTTGATGGAGATGATGAGAGAAAATATTCTGTGAAACAATGAAAACAAAATTATGATGAAGTTTAATTTAATCAAAATTAAAAGATTTGTAGTATATTATTAAATTTTCTTCTCACATACATACATACATACATACATACATATTCTTCTGATATTGATTGTATAACATTCTTTTAGTTTAATTGGATTTAATTCATTACATAATTCAATAAAATATTGTATATCGGGGCCAGTTGTTAAGATACTTCTCTGATAAATTTCATATACAAAACATATGTTTCACAATTACATAAACACTGTATTACAAATATGGTAGTTAAAGTCTGTATGTGTGTGTGTGTAGTATCCTTCCTACACACACACACACGCAAACATATTTCTACTAACTACTACATTGGTGCTATGTAATACACTTAATGCAATTAAGCATGATTATAGAAACAAAACATTGAGCAAAAAAAAAAAAAAACAAAAAATGAATAAAAAAAATCTGAAAAGGACTTGTATATAGAACTGTGCTTGATTGCTTTGCACAGATTCTCAGAATTTCAAATACAATTAAAGTTTCTACAGAGTGTATTGAAATTGTTAAATGATAAAAAAATAAGTAGAGTAAAAAAAAAAATTAAATTGCAGAAAAAAAAGAAAGAAATAATCAAATAAAATGAGAAGGAAATGCGGGTTGCAAAAAACGTACGTCCATTATTGTACTGCAAACATTTAAATATACATAAGTAAAATATACTAAATATTGTATGTCTGTAATATCATATTGTTGGCTTAGTGACAAAAAGGCGTGTATATATTTTTCGATATTATTTTTCTATGTTTCAACCACTGTATGGGGATGTATACTCACTTTGCCATTCCGTATGTAACGCATCAAAATATCGGTTGAGGACCTCATAAAATATATAGTATAGTATTGATCCATGATTTATTCTTAAACATTCTACCGATGTATTTTCGTCTGTGAGTAGAATCCGCTATGCAGTCCATACTAAAAGAGCTAAATCTCCGAAAATTGTCAGGAATATGTCTTATGTTGCTATTATGGTCAAGTACGTAGATGGGCAAAATCGGACAAGGAGAAAAAAGTTCTAACTTGAAAAACTAAAACTCTCGAAGTTTGTACTCTTGCCCCAACCGTTGAATCATGGGCCATTCCAGATAATTTAGCTCAAATTTTAGTCATTTTTGGAAATGGTGTCTCAGATTAATTTGAACCTTGACACAAAGATAGCCCTCATAAATATGATATATGTACCATATATCGTTTTTTTACATTTGGTGTATTTAACGAATTATGGAGGGTCAAAGATTGACTTTTTAAGCAAAAGTAAGAAAAATACATTACGTTTAAAGAGCTGTAACTTCTTAACCAATGACCCGATTTTCACAAATTTCGGCTCATGTGAAAGCTGGGGTTCTTCTTTTAGAAAATATTTTTAAATAACACAGTTTTTTTTTACAGAAATGATACAAAAATGCAAAAACATTTTTTCTTTTCGAATATTTAAAAAAACACATCTTCGATTTTTTTAAAAAAAATTCTGGTAAAAAATAACAATGTTTTGTATAACATATTCAAAATTCAGAGTGGGATCTCCATGGGATCAAAAAATATTCTGCTTTAAGTACGAGGTTCTCATATGTTTCCCTTAGAAAATTTTAATTTCTAATGTTTTGAATGTTTTCAAAATTTTAATAGTATAATTTTCTTTGAAAATTTAAATTTTTATATTGAAGAAACATAAAATTTTAATTTTCTAAGGTAAAATTTAAGAACTTTGTACTAAAAGCAGAATATTTTTTGATCCCATTGGGATCCCACTCTGAATTTTGGATATGTTTTACAAAACAGTATTGTTTATAACCAACCTTTTTTTAAAAAAAATCGAAGATGTGTTTTTTTAAATATTCGCAAAAAAAAATGTTTTTGAATTTTTGCAACACTTCTGAAAAAAATTCGTATGCTTTTGTAAATATTTCCTAAAAGAAGAAGAATTAAGCTTTCATATGAGCCATTACTTGTGATAATCGGATTACTAGTTAAAAAGTTAGAGCACGTTAAACGTCATGTATTTTTCTGACTTTTGCTAAAAAAGTCGAACTTTGACCCGCGATAATTTGAAAACTACAGCAAATTTTGAAAATCCAAAAATGAAACATATCCCATATAAACGTGGATATCTATGAGCCAAATTCTCAATGGCGTCCAAAGGCATGTTTCCGAACAGTGGGGCGAAAATTTTTGGAATTACCCTCATGATAAGGTTTTGCTGAAAAAATAGGTGTTCTTTCTAAAGCAATTTTTTTTTTAAATAACGCTATATTTATTTGTCATATTTTAATTTATTGTATTATGTTGTTGGCCTTTTTACCGCAATTTGAAATTATTAACATATTTTTAAGTTATTTTTAAAGAAATTTAAAAAAAAAAAAAAAATTATAGGCAAAAAAAAAATTTACCATTAAAACACTTTTTCAGTAATGTCCAAATATAAACTACTACCTCCGTCCAGTGTTGCCAGATAAGGGGATTTGTCCCCAAAATGGGGATTTTGAGTTTGGTTTGGGGACAAGATTTCCAGGGGAGGGATATGGGGATTTCGCTCATTTTTGGGGATTTTTTCTAAAATTTTGGGGATTTTTTTATTTTAAAAATTATAAATTTAATTTTTAAAATTTTTAAAGTTGTTAAGACTATTACCAATTAATGATATTGACATTGGTACAAAATGCAGTCAAAAATTACAACTGCATTCATTTGTTAATATCAAAGTAGTAAAATTGGAATAAAAATGCTTTAATTTTTTTTGACGTTTTTTAAAAAACATAAATATTGTTTTTAAATGCACTAAGATTGCAGTCTTTAGAAGCTGGTAGACAAATGTTTTTTTTTTGTTATTTTTCCCGTAAAACTGTCCTTGATGCTATCATTTGGATTGGGCAAGATAAAATAATTTAGGTCGGGAGTAATTTTAGTAAATAATAAATGTTTTACGAGGGTCGAACAAGGTTAATTTTTTTCAAACTCAGAATAGTTTATATTTAGTTGTCAAATAATTTTTCTAATGACATACAAAAATACTAAAAGTCAATCAATACAGCTAAAGAAACCATTATTTTTAGACCTCCAATACTTTTGACCACTAATTTGTTTGAGAACAATAAAAAAATATTTTGTTTATTTATTTTAGAACATCTCCTTAAGTGCAAAGTAAGAGATATCAAAATAAAAAAATATTTCTTTGTTTACAAAAAAATTGGTGGTCAAAAGTATTGGAGGTCTAAAAAATAGATACTGGTGTCTCCAACTGTATTGATTGACTTTTAATATTTTTGTGGGTCGTTTAAAAAATTGTTTGACAACCGAACAGAAACTTTTAAAGTGTTACCTCCTAGCATGAATCTATCATCAGAAAAGTTTTTTCAAATAGCCTTCTTGAGATATAGCTAGATATAGCTATTTTAATATTTTGTGGACCAAGCCTTCAAAACCAACAATTCTTTTAATATTGGAAAAGTGTATGTTAAAGGAATATATTTTTTTTATTCAAATTTCTTACAAAAAGTCCTAACATATCCAAGAAATGCGGGCTCGATACGATCAGGGATACCATCAGGTAATGTCAAGGAAGTTGACGACGTCCTTTTTGCAATAAATATCCAAATTTTGCAAGAAATTTCCTGTTCAAACCAGATATATAAAGTGGACACTTCAATAAAGAGAACCTGAGGCTAAAATTTAAAATGCATGGATTATATCCACAAATATTTGCAAAAAAGTCAAAATTATAAACCAAATATGCATATTTTTAAAGATTCGTTTTTTTGTACCAATTTTAATATTTTTTTTAGTAATATTGAGAAAAAATTTAAAAGACATTTTCTTAAGTATCCTGCCTCCTGAATACGAATCAGTCATCAGAAAAATTAAATTTCTTAAGATTGGAAAAGTGTGTGTTAAAATTATATTTTTTTCTTCCCAATAAAATTACCTAGTTTCGCAAGAAATCCATTCTTGATACCATCAGGACATTATAAGGATAAAACCAAAAAAAAAAAAAAAAATTTTACTTCCTTACAATGCACTATAGGGAATTTTTTTGGTATTTTCTGGCCAAAACCCTAAAAGCTGGGATATTGACTCGAAATTTGGCAAGTTTATTTGGTGGTATGTTTTAAAGCTCTGCATAAAAAATTGGCATGATCGGACCTGACAATTCGCGATTTTAATGCAATTTTGTAATAAAATTTTGTCAATTTTTTTGGCGTACGGACATAGCGCCCAAGGTCTTATCGCCCAAACCCGTAAATGACATATCGCCCACGCTGCGACATATAGCCCAAAATTATAGGTCTAAAAATGTTATTTCTCCCAAAACAAAATTGTCAAAAAATCCAAAATATTTTTTTTGGGCGAAATGTCGAAATTACGACTTCTATGATTTGTTTTATTATAATAAAGGTTTTCTGCGTAGCCGGCTCTCGGCCGGGCTTAGGGATTACATACTCCATGCATTAAACCCACCCTCTCTGCAAACCAAAGCTATTTTGGTTATCAGGCCTTTTTGAGGCATAACAAATTTGGTAGCGTAAAGGACTGCTACCCTAGAAAACTTTACTTTGCGGAGAGGGTAGGTTTAATGCATGGATTTTGTAATCCCTAAGCCCGGCCGAAGGCCGGCTACGCATAAAAACTTTAAAATATTGTGTTAAAAAAAACAATTTTGGTGAGTTTTATGATTATTTTTTTGGATGCTATGACATTTTGTAAATATAAAATTTTAACATTTGGGTAATATGACATTTTTGATAATTTATATAAATTTAAAGAAAATTGTTAAAACACCCAAAAAATTGTAAAAGATGGGTTTTGCATAAGTATGCTTAGTTCTTTAAGGGGGGCCTTTTTTTTACATTTTCCAATTTTACCCATTTACGAACTTGATCAGTACAAGACCATAAGACATATTCGTGCCAAACATCAGGTAGCTAGCTCTTTTGGTTTGGACAGCATCGTGCATTCCCCAGACTATTAGACTAACAGACGGTCGGACGGACATCCCTAAATATATTTTGCCCATGGAGCCGCATGGCTTAGCGGATGAATACATCATACTCGGAAAGAGTGTCTTAATACCTCAAAGAGATATGGGAGTATGCAAATATAAGCAAAAAAAGTAGCAGTCCAAAAATATTTTTGGTTAAAAAATTATAAAAAATAATTAAATAGAAAAATTAAAAAAATATATAAATCTGCATTTTAAATCTGTACTTGGTACAAAATATATTTGTTTGCTCTATTGCTAATTGAAATTCATTTTAATAGATTTTAATACAGGATTTTAAGTACGTTGCTGTTGTAATAAGTTTTGTTCCCCAAAATGTAAAAAAAAATATAAAAAATGAAATTTTGTTTTTGACGCTTCCGTACTAGCGGTAAAAGAGCTTGGTGAACAAAAATATGTGTGCTAGCCTACTTTTATATAGTATACTTTATAATGGCATCAGAAAAAAATTGTTTTGAACACATCAAAAATGGACTTTTGGCCAACAATTCCTTATAAATTCCCTATAGTGCAATGTTTTGATGGTATTCCTGATCTTATTGAGGCCGGATTTTTTTTTTCAAAAGTTATATAATTTTGTTGGGAAGAGAAATAAAAATACAACATTTACACTTTTTAAATATCAACAGAATTCTTGGATTTGGGGGCTTGTTTCACAAAAAATTCAAATTCCCATATCTCGAAAAGGCGATTTAATACAACTTTTTTATTTAAAATTTAATATTTAAATATCATAAAAAGGTCTAACCTTAACATTAATATAAAAATATTGTTTACTAAACACCATTTTGTTAATTAAAAGAGTGTTTATATTTGAATATTCATAATTTTTTTTGGGGGATTTTATATAATTTGTAGGGTATTTTTGGGGATTTCATTTTTCAAATTGGGGACAAGAGCCAAATGTTTTCTGGCAACACTGCCTCCGTCCCGAAATATTCTTAACATTTCTATAGATTTTTTTGTCCCAAAATAAACTTTACATTTTATTAAGCAGTGTTGTAGTTGAAATAATACAAGATAAAGTTAAAAAAACAATCTTATATTAATATCGTGTACTAAAATTGTAACACAATTAATTAAAAATATTTGCAAGATGTCCCTATTGCGTCCATAATGCATTTATTAAAAACCGTTAAAAGGGCCTCTAGCGAAAAATTTGTTATTTCATATGCCGCATTTTGTAATTATTTTCATCTTTTCGACAGTTGATGCATGCTGTGTATAGATTATACAGCAACGGGGCTATATAGTCCGACACTTGCTGCAACTCAGCCGGGATTATACCATCAGATCCCGGGGATTTATAGGGCCTGAAGCTTTTCATCGCCCAGATTAATGTTGGCATATTTATTATTTCCGAAGCAATTTCAGATGCTTGGGCGTCAGAACGTTCCAAAGTTTGAAACGACGTCATGGAATTGCCTGGAAAATGTGTGTTTAAAAGGAGATCCAGCGACTCTCCACTGGAGGAAGACCACACCCCTTTTCGACAGTTGATGCATGCTGTGTATAGATTATACAGCAACGGGGCTATATAGTCCGACACTTGCTGCAACTCAGCCGGGATTATACCATCAGATCCCGGGGATTTATAGGGCCTGAAGCTTTTCATCGCCCAGATTAATGTTGGCATATTTATTATTTCCGAAGCAATTTCAGATGCTTGGGCGTCAGAACGTTCCAAAGTTTGAAACGACGTCATGGAATTGCCTGGAAAATGTGTGTTTAAAAGGAGATCCAGCGACTCTCCACTGGAGGAAGACCACACCCCTTTAGGATCTTTCAGGTATACTAGAGTGCAAGATGAAGAAGCCAGAACCTTGCGCAGTCTGGATGCCTCAGAAACGTCTTCTATGTTTCCGCAGAAGTTTTTCCAAGAATCACATTTTGCATCTCTGATCATCTTCTTATAACTCTTAAGTTGCAGCCTGTATGCAGACCAGTCCTCGTCCGCTCTTGAAAATTTAGCCTTATTAAAGAGCTTTCTGCAGGAATCTCTGCTCGTCTGCAACTCATTTGACCACCTAGGCTTTGCAGAAGGGCAAGACGCATCCAGGCACCTATTACAAACATTTGTTATATGGTCAACCAGACAGTCAATTTCCGCCAAACTATGCGGTTCAGATAAGGGTACTTCACCCAAAAGCAAAGAAAAAGTTTCCCTATATTTAACCCAGTTTGTTCTCCTCAGATTTCTAGAGACTGTCTCAACCTGGGCACGCTCCCTGAGTAAAAACTCAATGTAGCGATGATCTGAGAAAGAATGGTCTTCCAAAACTCTCCAGTCATCAATTCTATCAGACAATGTATCTGATACAAGTGTTACGTCAAGAACCTCTTGCCGCGTACTTGTAACGAAAGTTGGTTCACTACCCTTGTTACAAATATACAGGTTAGTGCTTAACAAAAACTCCAAAAGTGATTCGCCTCAATCATTTGTGTCTGTACTTCCCCATATCGAATGATGTGCATTAGCATCACAGCCAGTGTTGCCATATATCAAGATTTCCCTTTTTTTGCAAGTTTTTTGAGATGCTAAAAAGATTTCAAGATTTTTTCTAAAAAAACAAGTTTTTTGGAAAATAATAAAGTTTTTTCAAGTTTTTCGTAATTAGTTAAAAAATACAAAAATCATCAGTTTTTTTTTAAACCCGAAATATTGGACCCAGACCAACCTTTTAGTATACCGACCGATTCAGAATCACTATTTGAGTTGACCTAGCGTGTCCGTCCTTCAGTCTATGTAAACGGTTACAATTAAATACGGCTTTATTCTATGAAAATATGAGATATTCGATTAAAATTTTGTTTTTAGCTTGGTAACATTATTAAATCCATTTAAAATCAGATTTAAATTGTGTATTTGCTGCACTAATAAAAGATCACACCACATATAAGGGGTGGTCCAATAACAATTATCTTTTTAAAAATGCAATAAAATGATCAATACTCAACTTTTTTGGAATGTTATTGCTTTATTTGAAAGAGCAAACATTCCCGTTTTTTATGGCAAACGACTTCATTGACTTCATTGCTCCGCTGTATTGCGTTGTAACACAGTACTGCGCTGCCAAACTGCACGTTTTTCGAAAAAAAAAAGTTTTTAACCGAAATAAGGCACTCAAATGAGGTTATGTTAACAAACAAATTGCTACATCTTGGGATCGTAAAACTCGTACGGTATTGTAAAGAATCCAATTCATTTATAGGAGGCAACAGATTTGAGTATCAGCATCATTACACAATATTTTCAAAAATACAGCTGAAAAGCCCATTTTCGTCAAAGATGAGCGCTACAGAGCCATGATTACCGACTTTTTGTTGGCCGTAATAGAATATATCAACTTGGATGATATTTATTTTTAGAAGGATGTCGCAATATGTCCCACAGTCCATCAAACAATCGATATTTTGCGCACTTAGTTCGGAAATCGTGTTTTTAGCCATATTCGCGGTGACAATTGATCACTTCAGAGCTGCCGATTAAAACCTTTAGAACTTTTTTTGACGGGTCTCGTTAATGATTCATGCAACATGGGAAATCCAGAAATGTTCTAGGCCCTTTCGGCGAATATCGTTCAAGCCATTCGTGAGATAGAACCAGAAACATTAGAAAAATGGGTGCCAAGGATGAGCTACTACGGAGCTAACCCAGGCAGCCGCATGAATGAAGTCGTTTGCCATAAATAATGGGAATATTTGCTCTTTCAAATAAAGCCATAAGGTTCCAAAACTATTGAGTATTGTTCATTTCATTGAATGTTTTAAAAAGATACTTGTTATTGGACCACCCTGTACACTCAAAATATTTTGTAGGCAAAAACAAAAGAAAACAAGTAAGAAAATTATAGTCGGTCAAGACCGACAATATAATACCCTACACCAGAGTTTGCCAGAAAATGGGTCCCAAGTTCAAACATGGACTGATTAGATCTATATTTTGGCAAATTTTTAATAAGTGTAAAAAGCACTCACTAATCTAATTTGAGTGGTATAGGCTTCTTTTTCTTGACAATAAATCGATCAGATTCGGTTTCGAATAAGCCAGATGTGTGTCCCATCTGTTCTGAATCGGAGGCAACAGAACTCTCCCAATTCCTCACTGCATGGGCCTCGTCCTGAATGTCACCCATTGTGGCATCAGCTTTATCCTCCGTGCCATCACAGAGGTCGCATTCGTTACCAGATTCGGTTTCGAAAATGCCAAATGCATCTCCCATCAGCCTAGAATCGGTCAGCTGAATATCAACCTTTTCCAGATTCTCCTCCCCAGCCGACTCTGCCACTGGCTTGTCTGCGTCCAAAATAGGCTTCTGGTCGCCCTTGTAGACATTGACTCTTATATGAAAAAAGCCAAATCTAATAATGCCGTCAGTCCTGGCTAAAATGGGAAGCGATTCCTCATTAACCAAGACCACTGCTTGACGACGAGCGCCCTCCATCTCAGCCAATCTGGCAATTTGCCAATTCTGAGTTGGAAGGTCAGGATTGAAGACTTTTATCATCTTTAGAATCACCGCAGTGTCACTTGTAGCCATTGGAATCCATGCATGAGCTCTGAGTTGTGAGGGGATATCATGTTTTTCCACAGCGTCCAGTCTGGCTCCAGGCCATAACTCTCCCACTTGGCTAATGGCAACCTTAAACACGGCTGCGGATCTTTCGTTCCCAAAAGCAACGAGTTTGCGACCTGCGTTGACAGTAGTAGGGAGAAAATCAGGCATACTCTCAAGGAGCCTATAGTAGATTTCATTTAGTTTAGTTTCAACAAAACTCCACTTGTCCCTTGGAATACTACAATCCCCATTTTGTCTGTTTATCACAGCCCTAACGAAGTTACCTTTCACCACTTCACTAAAAGACTGATTGTGAGTCCAGACGTTGCCGGTCACCTTAGATCTCTTAGGTAAAGGTTTCTCGTCGGGCGAGCGCAACCTTTTACCAGACTTCGATGACGAGGCCGAAACAGCGCTCTGTTTGTCAGATGCGCGCATTGCCGAAAGTTTGTCCTGTTCTTCAATGACTCCTTTCGCCCATGAAAGCGACGCCCTCTCACGTTCGGAGAGCTTCGTTCCATCGAGTTGGCTTAGTCTGTTAATTATTTTCAAACAAAGCCTTCTCTGGTTGTGCCTGACCTTTGATGGCTTAAGTTTCTTTTTCTTTTTACCACCAATATTAGGCTGAGCACTTCTACCAGAATCAAGGCCGGACTTCAAGGTCGCAGCCCTAAGACCAGTGCTAGGACCAGCACCAGTCGGTGAGGCAGAGCCTCGAATTAAATCGGTATCATTTGTGTCCATATTTTCATTTTCCTTTATGTGGTAATGAAAATATCACAAAAATACTCATTACGAACAAACCTATTACGAACAATTTCAGTAATTCAATTAATAGCACGGAGTTAAATTAAAACACGTCCACACTTGTCAACAGTTGAACCGCGTATTAGAAATGTGTTTTTTTTGAACTCACCCGTTTTGTGGGATTTGTGGATATATTAAAAAATTATTTAAATAATAAAATTGTATTACTTAAGTGTAATACAATTACAATAACCATAAGGGGCAATGACCCAATGACCTCTGCCGACCCCCTTTCACTTACAAAAAACGGGATTGTAATTTTTCTTCGCAATAAATGTGGGCAATTTATTTATTATGATTTTTCCACTTAAGTTATACAATTTTATTATTTTTAAATAAATATTCTTTAATTTACGCCCACAAAAGTGAGTAAGCCGAAAAATGGCATTCTTTAATCGCCTGAGACCAATTGTGATGACTTTAAACTTCTTTTGGTACAAAAATGTTTTATTCGTTAAACATTCTAAAAAGTACTTTTGGTTATTTTAATTTGCTATGTTTATTATTTTAAAAGAACCAAAAAACACTATTTTATCCACTAAGAATCCGAATTAAAAAAAAAAAACTTTTTCGGAATGTTATTTTCACTGGATGTTGGATCACAGGATCCAACACTCCAAATTTCAAGTTTCTAGGACCATTATTTCTGGATGTATAAAAAAGTACCAAAGTACACTTTCTACCCTTTAGAATTACGGCAGGTAATTCGTATCCAGGGAGATGATGAATCATTCAGTCTGTATGCCCTCTTGCATTTATGAGAACGATATAAAAGTGTACTGGCGTATGTAGCTAAGTGTTAATGTTTTTGTTCAAAGTAAAACTGGTAGAACAATGAAATTCTACTGCACTGCAAACGGCAACAGAACGAACGAACTAACGGACGGACAAACACTCCGACATTTAGACAGTCATTGAAATATGATGCTTATCAAAAGCAAAAAGAAAAAGCAAAAAAAAATATTTCTGCAAAAAATAAAAAAAAAACGGAAGAAAAAAAACACAGCAAAAATTATCAGAAAGAATTCATAGCAAACATTCATATAGAAATTCTCAGTTTGTGCCCCTATTTAGAATTAAAAAGAAAAAAAAAAATTACTCACACCTAATCACTACTGCCCCAACAACACAATCCATGCTACCCATGTCCATTATCGTCCAAATGATTTGAGCGATGTGGCAAGTATGAAAGCAGTAGCAGCAACAACATTTGTTGTATTTAACTGGCGTTGAAAATTTATTTTATAATTTCTTTTATTTGATGCTTAAATTGTATGTGCTGCTGCTGTTGCTCTAGAACGAATTTTAAACAGGGAGCAGTGTCCTATCGTACAGTACATAATTGTTCCATTTTCTGTTATGTTAGCCTGTTCTGTGCTGAACTTTTATGTCTGGTTTTTGTATAATGTTTTGAGAGGAGTTGTTCTAAAAACTGTTCATGATCTGTTTGCTTTTCATTAAAAACGTTTGCTTTTGTTTTATCATCACAAAAACTTAATACAATTTTTTATTTTTGTTTTTTGTCAAAAAGTCTAAAAAAACCTTTAGTATACAAAATTTATTTTAACGTTTTTCTTGTCTCACCGTTTTCATTTCTATTTCATTTTATTACCCTAGACTTAGAAATAAAAAAAAAAAAGTTTTTCACTCTGTTTGCAACACCTACCTCCAAAGTTTGGAACAATTAAAATTTCCAAATTTCCAAGATTTCAAAAATGTTAAAGTTTTTTTGTTCATATTCTTTCATAACTTTTAGGCCTCTGAACATATATTGCTCAAATGCAATACCAAACTGCTCAGGGCAACATAAAGTTAATATGATAAGTCGTAGTCATATCTGTTAAATATTTTGGTTGTGATCGCCATTTCAACACATGGACAGACTGACATCGCTAGATTGCCTTAGAATAGATCACTGATCAATATTGCAAAGTAATAGCAAATAAATAGCACCAGAGGGAATTTTTTAATTTTATGCCTTTCGAGTTTTATCCGATAAGAAGTGTCTAACGGTCATTTCAAAAAAATAATATGGTAAAAAATAACAGAGAATAAAAATAGCTGCCTGATTTTTCTAACCCTAAATCAGCCTTATCCACCACCTCCGAAACTATATACCATATCTGCGAAGTTACTGATCCGATCTAAACCAAATAAACAACAATCGGAAGCTTATAAAAATGGCTTCTATTCTCTGTATAAAGTGGCCTTACTAGAGTCACTGAATTCACAATGACAATGCTTGGAACAAAAGTTTAAATCACACCATTTTTAACAAAACTAAAATTTTGTTAATAACTCCGATATTTCAAAAGAGAAGGCATTGGCATTTATATTCATCCCAATACAGATGTAATTTAATGTATTGTATGAACCCTTTTATAACTCAGGCTATTTGAAATAGGCAAAATTTTAACGATATCGAAAATTACGAAAATTTTACTTCTGTATTTGATGCTCCCACTGATAATCTGTTGAGCATTTAAATCAACTATAAATGTTTTTCATAATAAATTGTAATAAGTTTTCAAATTTTGTGAATTTCATACTGATCTGATGAGTAGTTGTTGAGATATGATATGAATTTTCTGACACAGTGCCACAAAAGTAAAAAAGAAAATATGCAGCGGTTCTCATATAAAAATTCGGGTTGGTTTGAATCCACAGAGTACGAAATACTCATACTTGTTTTCGATTACCTAAAAAAATATTTAAATTTCTCGCGATTAAGATAGAGTGTAAAGAAAATTTGTTGAAAAAATTGTGTTTTTTTTATTTAAAGGGTCGTAGCTCAGCCGATTTTATCCCGATTCTGAAGCTTTTTGTTAAGGAGGAAAGAGACATATCTTTCAAACAAAGTGATAAAATAGAAAACCCCTTATAAAACATTTCGGATTTTCAACACATTACTTAATAAAAAAGTAATAAACGAAGTGAGCGAGAAAAACTATGAGTATTTCTAACTGATTATTCTTTTAATTTTAAATGCTTTGTGTAAGTACTTTTTTTTAATTGTTGGTATTTTTTAATAAGAAGACATTAAAATTATTTACTTTGCGGGTTATTTTTTTTAGAAAATAAAAATTGAAAAATTATTCATAGAAATATTAAAACATGTTTTTATCAATTGGCATTGGCACCATGGGTAGAGTCCAGATGTAGTTAAATGCGGTATCCATTTCACAAAGTTTTATAAAAAAAATTTCAATAGGAAATTGTTAAAAATTTAAAAAAGTTTTATTAAAATTTTTTAAAAAAACATTTCAATAGAAAATTGTTAAAAATAACCTACGAAATCATTAATTTTTAATGTTTTTGTTGGTAAAAATAACAGAACAGTATTTAATTTTTAAACTTTTCAATTGTTTAATCATTAGTTTTAAAAGCGTATTTTTATTTGGTTTTGCTTACAAAATATTTTGAGTGCACGGTAGGGCTTCCAATCGGGATATCCCGATCCCAGGATCCAAATTTTTTTACTATTTTTATATTTTTCTTCAATAACTTGAATAAAAATAAAATTGTGGAACAAAATAAACAAAATATCGAAAAAAGTCTGGTACCAATTTGTGTTTGTGATAGCAAAATGTGAACCCTATGCAAAATGTAAAGCTTGCAAAAAAAATCTAAAAACTAATGATGGTTTCTGTCATATCTTAACTCCTTAAGTTGTAAACTTTTTTTATTTTATGTTTTATAAAACAACACTTACAAGGAAGGTCTTTCACAGGGCACCTACCGATTGTCCTGAAATTTTAATATGGGAATGAGGAGGAAAAAATAAGAGTTACCTGTTTTTTTTAACTGCCTAATCTCAAATTTAAAAAAGGGGTTGCATCCTTATGAAAAAATAAGGGCTTTCGGGAAAATCCGTATAAAAGCCGGACTAGCAGGATTTTCGCAAAACGAAAACATACAAGTCAGCATAATTTTAATAGAGATTTTTATGCATGATTTTGGCGGTCGTACGTATATGAGGCATTCCACACCAAATGTCCAGCGAAAAAAACACGTGGAACTAAGAAAATTACGTTTTTGGTTTTTCAATTTTGCAAAAACTGGGCTCAGGAGGCGTGGTCAAATATTGGAAAAATGGTCAAATTTGTGTCGAGTTGCCTTGATTAAATATTTATCACATTAAAACGGAATGCACCACAATCTTAAAAATTTACATTCTTATATAGTTTTGTATGGGCTATCGATTAATTTTTTTTTTTGGAAAATTTTCAGAACCCGTTCTGAAATTTTCCATTTTTTATAAAAGTCAATTTATCAAAAATCGGGCCACTTTTTTTTTTTTTTTAATTTTTTTTTAAAGTATAGATGTTTGTCCATCCACACAAAAAAATTCAGAAACACGTTCGTCGTTTTTTTTCGAGAAAATCGCATTTGAATATTGAATTTTATGACAATTTTGGAATTTCCTTGTTAAAACATGGCATATGAGTAACAAATTTTTGCGAAACCAACGAGTTGATCCCATTTTAATTATTTTTTCATTTGTGGTGCAATATAGAGATGGGCGTGAATGCGATTTGACCCGCGCAAGAAATATTAAAGTCACTGACGACTCGTTATTATTTTTAGTTCACTTGTGCAATCACGTGAGTCAATTTAGTGTTACTCACGCTCACGCAATTTTTGATTACGCTCACGGTTGCTCACTCACGTTAATGATGATTTTACAAAAATAATAAAAACAACAAATTTTCTATGAAAACAAAGCACTGAAAACGGAAACTCAAAAAGCACTGAAAACGGAAACTCAACACAAATTTGACCATTTTTCCAATATTTGACCACGCCTCCTCAGCCCAGTTTTTGAAAATTTGAAAAACCAAAAACGCAATTTTCTTAGTTCCATATAGGGCTATCCAAACAACCTATTCAGAAATTTACGGGACACATGTTTTTCTGTAGCGGGACATTTGGTGTGGAATGCCTCATATACATCTCCATATAAACTACCCCAACGATCAAACATTTTTGACAATAACGAACACTGTTGCCAATTTGGTGTTTTTCCCGCTAAAACTAGCGTTTTTATTTTGCGTCTAGCGGGGAAAAAAGTGATTTAGCGGGCAGCGGGAAATCTAGCGATTTTTACCAGTCACAACTTAACAATAAAAAAAAAAACTTAAACATTTTTCACACTTTTGATTTTTTTTTTGTTATTAGATGAGCGTTTTTATCGTCATTTTTATATTTACCTTTTTCGGGTTTTTACGATTTACGCATATTTAATCAAAATTAACATAGGTCTATTTGGTATTAGATTAAAGGCATTTAAAATACTTCTAGTGCTAACAACATGCCAAAAAAGACTTATTTACAAAAACTTTGGTATTTCCCTTAATATGACGAAAAATGGGGTGAACCAGGGAGACTTTAAATATTTGGTATGGCCAAAACAGTTGTATTCGATTCTGTAATTTTTTAACTTGCTATTAGAGATGGGCGCGTGAGTGAATTTTGACTCACGCACGCTCATGAAATCAAAATATTTCTCAGACACGATCAAGCTCGAAATTGTTTTTTCTGCTCACGTTCACGCACTCTCACGTGAGTAACTAAAATTTTTCTCATGCTCACGAAGACTCACGAAATTTAAATTAACAAATTTTTATTTTACTGTTTGCGATTTCTTTTACAAAATTTTGAATTAATTACCCATTAAATTCCATATAATGACGATTTTTTACTTGTTTTCTGTTTCAAACAGCACAAAACTATCACGAAAAGTCACGAAACAAAGGTCACTCAAGCACGCTCACGTACGAAAATATTTTTTCTAATCACGCGCACTTACGATCACGTGAGTAAAATAAAATTTCACTCACGATCACGCGTGAATTACGAAAAATTCGTGTCACTCTCTCATCTCTACTTGCTATGTTAAAAAAAAACTCGTTTTATAGCATTTTTATAACATTATTTAACAAAAAAAAAATCGTTATATTCTTCAAAAAACCGTTACATTTCAAATTTCATGACTTTTAGCTATTAAATAGCTAAATTTATTTTCTGTTTTTGAATCTGGTGTTTTCTGGAGATTTTTTTTTCTGATTTAGCGGGTTTTTGTCAAAAAAAGTTGGCATCAGTGATAACGAACTTAACGAAGCCAAAAAACCCCAACGATTATACATTTTTGACAATAACGACACGACCGATCACCATTGGATAGGCCTTCAAAAAACCTTTCGACCTATATAAAATGTTGATATAGTTTCTTTTGAAGATATGTGAAAAATCTTCAAAAAACGAAAAAAATCCCTTTGACCCGCTAAATGTGAGATTGGACAGCTTCAAAAAACAGGTAACTCTTATTTTGGTCCCCTCTTTCCTATGTGCAAGTTTCAGAACAATCGTTGGGTGGCCTGTGAAAGACCTTCCTTGTTAGTCACGCTTACGCAAACAATAATGGAATGACTCACTAATACCTTACGCACTTTTTTTTACTCACGCTCACTCACTATTCGCGTACAAGAAAGTACAAAATATTACCCACCAAACGCATGACTCACGCCAGATTCAATCACGTGACTCAGGCGTAAGCCATGCAAACTCTACTCACTCTATACAATTTAAAAAAAAAAACATTGCTAAAAAATATTTTTTTTGCAAAAAATTAAAAAAAAAAAAACAAGTAAATTTTTAATAAAAAAAATCAAATCAAGAAAAGTTCCTCAAAACAAATTAATCACCCACGCAAAAATTCTAGTTTAAATTTTTAAAACAAAAATATGTACTGATTTTTGATCACGTGTACTGATCAAAAAACGTTGTACTGATTTGTACTGATTTTTTAAAATATGTACTGATGGTACTGATTTTTGAACATTTCAACATAAAAAATAATTTTATTCGAAAATTCTGTACAAAAACTTGAATTTCCATAATATAAGTCGTCAGAGTTGTTTTTTATAACTTAAGTCTGAAAATGAAATAATTTATAATGAATTTATTCTAAAGATATTAGAGTTCGTGAATCAAGAGGTTCCTTAACGCAAAAATTAATCTGACCATGAGGTTATTTTGATCTTCCTAAATTTATATGAAAATGCGCACAGAATCTTTGAGGTTTTCTATAACTAAAGTTCAATGGGCCGATGGATTTTTTATATTTTAAGAAATATGAAGTAAATTGCATGAATCCTAATGATTCTGAGATCGAAGATGAGGTAATGTCATCGGAGTTTATTCGAAAAAGCACTAAGAAAGTCAGGGCCTTTAAAAAAAACACGTGCTTATTAGCTGTGAAGTTTTCTTACATGAAAAGTTGTCAAAACTTACGGAAAAAATCTTCAAAATCTGATGTATTTTCTTATTCTCAAAACCTGTGGAATTTTGTTATATTTTCTGCACTGAAACGATCAAAACATTCAAATGAAGCCGTTAGAGTCAACTAAATTTTCTGCAAAATCACGACAACAGTTGCTTTTTGCAGTTGTTTTTTAACATTTGTTTTTTTGCAGTTGTTTTTAACAGTTGTTTTTACACAAAATATTTGGGGTGAAGTTAGTACAACCGACATTTTTTTGTTGAGAAAACATCAGTGTTTTCTCATTGAAAAAAATTTTAGAGAGTTATTTCTAGAAAACAACATAAAAACTTGGGCGTACTGATTTAAGCTCAGAAAAAAATGGTCACCCTAAATATGGGAGACTTGGAATTAGGAAAGAATCATGAATCTGCTTTACGGGGAAGATTTCCCGTCCCGGGAATTCCCGGGAATTCCCGTTAATTTTCGATCCCGAAATCCCGGGAATTAGAGCGGGAATTCCCGGGAATTTTAGTTTCTTTGAAATTGTTGATTTTTCCACTTCTATTGATTATTTTGTATGTGATTTTTTATAGATTTTATTAAAATTAATTTTATTAAAATTTTATTAAAATTCGCAGGGACAAGAAGTATCCAAAAAGTAATCCAAGAGAGACCTTTTAACTAAAAAAAATCATAAAATCTAAATCTTCGATAGGATACAATTACACAGTGATACAAAATCGAACTTTCCGAATCAGAGTGGGATGAAACCAAAAGCAATTGAAAGTTTACATTTTACATAACAAAACCCTCAAAGCGTTTTTTTAGTTCAGCGCTAGATTATTTTTTACACGCATTTAAAGTTGGTGATTTTAAAGCCTTTGAAGCATTTGTGCCCTTTAGGAGCCCCTGGTGGGGCACTTATTGGACATGTGGGGTCCAGCGTCTAAACTTAAGCTCGAAATTACGTTAGCTATAACCGGTTTGAATTTCGCTGCAATCGGTCTCTTACCTACTTACTGAATAGCCAAATTATTAAAAATAATCCACTGTTCACCGTTGCGTATGATTGTTATTTAAAGGCAGTTACAAAATTAATCATACCCCTTAAACAATTTTCAAGCAATTATTATAATTACAATAGAAGTTCACCAACTTCAAATGCGTGTAAACAAAATCTAGCGGTTTGTTATGCTTAAATTTGCTTTTGGTTTCATTCCATTCCGATTTTGGTTGTTGCACTGTGTTATCAGAACCTGGCACTTTTTTTGGAAGCTGAGAAATTTTCTTTCTGAGACCTGCATTATAAAAATTTGCAATATGATTATTTGTTTCTATAGAAAATATTTATGTCTCTGGACATGATTCTTTTTAAATCGATAAATTGATATAAAATCTGTGTAAGGAATGACTATGAAATTAACGTGTTTTTCTTTTGAAACCAAGAATTTTTAATTTTTTTTTTTTTAATAATTTTTTGGGGTAAATTTTCTTATAATATCATTTCACTGAAACAGTTACATTCAGTTTCAGAGACATAATTGAGATATTCAGTTTCATTGTGTTTTAGAGGCAAAGCGCTGAGAACCAATTGTAAAAATAAACTGATATGAATTAGTATAAATGATGAATTTTTATTATTACAACCGATAAAGCGACGTGAAATACCATAATTCCTAAAAAATACTTTTAAGTGACTTCGGCATATTTTGGCCGTTTTTTTTTTATAAAAACTGGGTAACAAAAATTGTTCTTTTTTTCTCTCGAATTTTTTTTTTTTTATTTTAAAGGTACTAAATTCGATTTTTATGGTGTTAATAAACATTATAAATAGTGTAATCGAATTCATAAGGTTTTTATATATTTTTTTGACAAAAAATTTGGGTTTTTAGTTTTTGCGGGAATTCCCGGGATCCCGGGAAATTTAAAAATGAATCCCGCTTTCCCGGGAAATGAAAAAGTCCGGGAAAAGAAAAACTCTACTTAGACTGAATAAAAAAACTTCATGAACATTTTTAAGGGTATTTAAAGATTCGTCAACGACCAACCTAGAAGTTTTTTAGTTTATTTTCTCATTTACTTTAACTTTGCATTTTTTATTTTAAAATTTCTATTGTGTTTTGTTTAATGTTTTACGAGCCACATTCTTCTTCTCTATGAATGTATGTATAAATGTACTACAGGACATGCCACCGACCAAACGACAGACTAACCACTTTACTAAATATGGTCATCGTCCTGTTGGTGTTAATGGCCGGCATGTGAAATTTTGCCAAAAAAAAAAACAAGAAGAGACTGCAAATATTACAATGGAATTTGCTAAAAAAAAAATAAAAACATTTAGAATAAAAACTATTTTTTAAACATTTAAGCTGAATTTCAATATATGTATGTTTTTATATTGTACGTATGAATGAAATGTAGGTAAACCCTGTTTTTTTATTATTTTCCCTCCAGAATTGTTAATTAAATTGCATTTTTTCTAAAAATAAATTTTATTCTCTTAGTATGAGTAATCATCAGTAGTAATAGTAGAATAGTGACCTGCCGTCTAAGTTTAGTAAAATAAAAATCACGTTTATTGCTTTTGCACCACTAAAGGATTTCTAATCTCTTGAATAGATTTTCAATTTTAAAATGCTTGTACATGAACATTGATGTCAACCATTTCTTTTATTTTAGTATTAGCGAAAATCAGGGTTCGAGTAATTTGTGGGTGAAAATGTTAAGGTAAACTTTTTCATACTAAGGGCGATTTTTTGGCATGTCGATAAAGTTTAAGCTAGAGTGCTAGAATGTGAAATATAGTTTATTATGTATATCAAATAGGACAAGCATTTTAAATTTAATAGCTTTACTAAAAATAATGCAAGTGTTTGGCGTGCATGTTGACATTCAAAATTCTGAGAGCCGTTGTTACGAACCCTGTCTTGCTTATGTACATCTGTACTCTACTCGTACATAGTATATGTTATTTTAGTGTACTGTTATTCACGTTGTCCGTTGACGTGAAAATTAATTAAGTTATCATTTGAAATGAAAATCACAATCATTTTGAAATTAGAATAAAAAAAATTAACAATTTTTTTTTTTGTTTTTTTTTTATAAATTTATTTGTTTATTTTTTTTTTAATTCATGGGAAATTAAATAAAATATTTATATTACCTTTCAAGCCATGTTAATACCAGACAAAATATTTATTAAGCATAAATGCATTTTTTTTATTATATATTTTTTTCTGGGGTATTATATATTGGGAGTATAACTTTAAATTGGGAAATAGTTTTGTGAGTATTTTTTTTTAAATAACTTACAATTTTCTTAAACTAAAGCAGTATTTGTTCCCAATGTGAGGGTCATACGGGGCCCATAATGTGGGGTCCGCACATAAGTTGGTGCTTACACTCTTATAGGGTCACTATCGAGTTTGATCCAAAATGTTTGCTCTACCTTGTGTAATTTTCCAGATTGGAAATGGGGTCTTGACAAATTTGATCATGAAATAACCCAAACACCATAAAATGATAAAAAAAATTATGAAAAACAATATTGAATAATATTGATGAAAAAAAATTGGAGGAAAAAAATATTGAGGAAAAAAAATTGGAGGAAAAAAATTGATGAAAAAAAAATATTAATGAAACAAAAATATTGATGAAAACAAATATAAATGAAAAAAATCATTTATCAAAAAAAATTTTGGATAAAAAAAATACTGATGAAAATAGAATATTGATAAAAAAAAATTGATGAAAAAAAAATATGCATGAAAAAAAAAATATTGATGAACAAAAATATTGATTAAAAAAAATAAAAATAAAAAAACAAATATTGGTGAAAAAAATATTAATGAAAAAAAATATTGATGAAAAAAATATTGATGAAAAAAATATTGATGAAAAAATAATATTGATGAACAAAAATATTGAGGAAAAAAAAAATTTTAAAAAATAATTGTGTTGCGTTTCATTCACCATGTGGTGAATATTTTTTATTCATCACGAGGTGAATTATTATCTAAGTTACAAACCCAAGTTACTAAAATGTTTGGTAAATGAAAAAAGGAATAAGGGTTCAAGTTGAAAAAATGCAGAAGAAAAATTGAATTTCTAAAAATTATAGACATTTTTGGTATTCCCATACCGTCTTCAAACACTCCAGTTAGTGTTATCATCAGTAGGATTTTAAATGTCGGTTTGTATTGTTAATGGGAATTGTTTTTTATATGAATATAGTTTCTCAAAATAAATTTTAACAGTTTCCAACAGTACAATGCTATCTCTAGCAATCTCTATTTCACCTCATACTTTCTCTAAACTTTTTTGTCTCTTACATTATTTTGCAAGGGTTATCAACATGATCTGGAATTGCAGACACAAATGAAGAAACTTGCATTTTCTCTTTAGGAGACGTTCCTAATGGCGACATATTTTGTCAGTAATTTTATTAGTGTTTTTTCTGTAAGTACAGATCGAGCTCGGGCTCTAGTTATATTTGTTATAAGGGTTTAAGTTGAAAAAATGCAGTTTCCAACACAACAATTCTATTTCTAGCAATCTCAGCCTCACCTCATACTTTCTTTCAACTTTTTTGTCTCTTAGATTCGCAAAATAATTCTTTTTTTTTTGCAATTACTTAATCCAATTAATCATTATTAATATCCATTTTTTATATCCACGCCCACAAAAAGGGGCGGGTAAAAACTTATATTATTTTTTTTATCCGCTGAGTCCACATGCAAGGTTTTTCAAAAATTCAAAAATTTTTTTCACGCCCACAAAAAGGGGCGGGTAAAAACTTATTTTATTTTTTTTATCCGCTGAGTCCACATGCAAGGTTTTTCAAAAATTCAAAAATTTAGTTTTATGACCTTATTTACTTCCAATTAGTTCATCATACTGTAATGATTTTTATTTGTCACGTTGTAAAAGAAAGAATTCTGTAGACGACTTTAATTTATTTCATTTACTTTTTATTCATTTCATTCTTTTAAACCACGTTATAATAATTTCTTAACAAATAAAAAAAGGTAACAGTAAAATTTATTAGTACGTGTTGTACATTTAAGTTCCCGAGAGGTAGTGGTCAATCATAAAAAAATAAATCATTCGATGCTACAGCTTACTTGTAAATTCTCTTCGCACTCATTTTTTTCAATTTCTCCTTTCTATTCGCGCCTCATCAATTATTTTTGTATGTTGTACTTAATGCAGTGTTGTATAAATATTCGAAGTTGAGAATGCTATATCAACCGCAACCGTTAACGTTTTCAAATCGCATGTATACAAAATCGTAACACTGCCCCCTCGTTAGACTCGAGGCTCCTGACCGAGTTCCAGGGAGACAATGTTGTACGGGGCTAACCTGTTTACATGTAATACGCGAGCAGTTCGTTGGTGCTTTAGCTTGACTCTATAAACAAGTTCCGTTATTTTCTCGAGTACGTCAGCCGGTCCAATCCAATCAGATTGTAGCTTTGGACATCTCCCCTTACGTCGTGTTGGTAGATATACCCAAACTTGTTGCCCTGGTTCGAATTGTATGGGGTTGGACCTTAAGTCGTATCGTTGTTTCATGCTATCAGCACTTAGAACCAGGTTTTCCCTTGCTAAATTATGAACACTTTCCATTGTATCTTGCACATCTAAAGCAAATTGTGTAACGCAAATTCTTGGCTCGGGCGGGGTACCTACGATCAAATCAATTGGTAGACGTAGCTCTCGGCCAAAGTTTAATAGTGCTGGAGAATACCCGGTAGACTCATGAATTGAACTTCTATAAGCCAGTAACGCCAGCGGTAGTAGTCGATCCCAATTTTTCTGATGTTCGTTTATAAATTTGGCCAAATAATCAAGCAGCGTACGATTAAATCTCTCCACCATGCCATCCGATTGTGGCCTTAGAGGTGTGGTACGTGTCTTTTCAGCACCCAAAATCTCAAAAACTTTTTGAAAAACCTCTGACTCAAAATTACGACCTTGATCCGAATGCACCAAAAAAGGTACACCAAATCGGCAAACAACATTCGATACCATAGCCTCCGCTACTACCCCGGCAGTCTGATCAGGTATTGCTATGCACTCGGGCCACTTCGTGAAGTAATCCATCATTACTAAAATGTATCTGTTTCCCCCCGCGGTAAGCGGTAGCGGACCTAAGACATCCACGGCCACGCGTTCAAAAGGTGCTCCTACCAAACTGGGCTGAAGATGCCCAACTGTTCGCCTGGACGGACCTTTACGGGCTGCACAAACAAGGCAGTTCCGACACCATTTGTTAACGTCTAATGAACGGCCTATCCAAAAGTACCTTGATTTTACCTTACTCATTGTCTTGCGTTGGCCTAAATGACCTCCGGTCACAGAACTGTGAAGTTGGGCCAAAACTGTAAAAATTAGGTCACGTGGGAGAACTACCAGACTCAAAGAGTGTCCTTTTGGATCCGAATACGAATAACACATTATATCTTCACGTATACCTAGCCGTAACCATAAGTGCCAATAAGCTTTAATTTGCGCAGATTCTTTAAAGATAAATTGCTTATCAGGTCGCTCTCCTTTTAAAAGCCATTTGCGTACCTCTGCAAGGGTTACATCATTTTCCTGCATCTCACCCAAATTAATTGGCAAAGCAGAAACTACTAATACGTCGGAAGCCTCTTTTTGTTCGGCTTTAATGCAGTGACTGCAATCATCACATGGACGCCTTGACAGTGCATCGGCATTTCCATGTCTGGTTCCAGAACGGTGCTGAATTTCAAACTGATATTGTTGCAAACGCTCCAACCACCTGGCTAACTGACCCTCAGGCTCTTTAAAATTACACAACCATCGAAGGGATGCGTGATCAGTCCGCAAAAGAAATGACCTTCCAAACAAATACGAGTGAAAATGTTTTGTAGCTGTTACCACTGCTAATAGTTCCTTCCTCGTAACACAGTAATTCCGCTCCGATTTCGATAACGTTTTGCTATAATACTCGATAACTTTCTCAACACCGTTTTGAACTTGGCTAAGTACAGCGCCAATAGCACAATTTGATGCGTCAGTATCCAATATAAATGAATCGTTTTCGTTAGGGAAAGCCAGGATTGGAGTCGTTGTAAGTTTATTTTTTAAGAGATTAAATGCGTTGTCAGCAGCTGATGTCCACTGGAACTTCCTTTTAAGTTCAGTTAATTCAGTCAAGGGACGAGCGATAGTTGAAAACTGCAATATAAATTTTCTGTAGTAGGAACATAGACCAAGAAATCCTCGAAGCGCGCGTTTACTCTCTGGAATCTTCCAGTCTATAACTTTTTCAATTTTTGCTGGATCTGGCTCCAGACCACAACGTCCAACAATATGCCCCAGATAATGAACTCGTTCTTTGAAGAAATTACATTTTTTAGGACTAAGTTTTAGCCCAGCACCTTTAAGCCTCTCAAATACCCTTCTTAAATGGTCAATGTGCTCTTCAATGGATGATGAATGAACAATTATGTCATCCAAGTAAACCAGAGTTCCACTCCAAGCCGGTCCTGAGAATAGTCCGTCCATCAGGCGTTCAAAAGTCGCAGGAGCGTTTGATAAGCCAAAGGGCATTACGTTAAATTGCCAGAGACCAGAACCACAAGTAAAAGCAGTTTTTTCTTTTGAATTGCTATCCACTTCTACTTGCCAGAAACCGCTTTGCAAGTCCATGGTGGAGAACCAGCGAGATCCATAAAGTGTGGCTAAGATTTCATCCATTCTGGGTAATGGGTAGGAGTCTTTTCTTGTGACCTCGTTGAGTTGCCGGTAGTCAACACAAAATCTTGATGTTCCATCTTTTTTCCGAACCAAAACCACTGGCGAAGACCATGGACTTTTAGAAGGCTCTATTACACCACGACACAGCATGTCCTGCACTAGCTCCTGCACCTCATTTTTCTTCGAAAATGGTAAACGACGAGGGGGTTGTCTTATTGGTCGGGTGTCCCCGGTGTCGATGTGATGTTTGACGACCGATGTTTTCCCAAAATCGAGGGGCCCCGATGAAAACACACATTCAAATTCCTCAAACAATTTCCTCAAATCTAGTTTTTGGTAATCATCGATTATATCAGGAAATTGAAGGGTTTTAATTATAGTAACATTATCATTTTCCCCTACGATAGATTCAACAACATCAGCCTCCACTAATTTTCCTAAAACAGTATTTGTGGGCAATGTCTGTGAGCAATCAGTGGTGTTGGCTACTCGTATAGGAATCAAACCAGATTGTGTATCGACCAACGCTCGACCGACGATGACACCAGCAGGAAGAGTACTGTACTCCATTGCTTCAAACAAAAGTGTTGTTTTGTGCTCATCGATTACAGGATGTACCGGCAAAAACATTCGGGTATCCGAAAAAGGAGAAATTTTAATAGGTTCTAGTAAACACACCAAATTGGAATTATAATTACCTGGTAGTATTAACGGAACATCTTGTGTACCCAAATGAAGATTCATTTCTGATAAGTCGAGAACAGCGCCATGCTGATGCAAAAAGTCTAGCCCAAGAATTGATGGAGAATCATAATCCACGACTAGAAAATTGTGTTTAAAGCTGCGTGTTCCAATTGAAAACTGCAATGAAGTGGCATAATCGGCTGTAAAAATTTCGGCAGATGGTCCTTGTAGCTTTATCGAACAATTTCTCATAACTGCGCCCCTGGGAACATGTTTTGGATTGAGTATCGAAACTAAAGCACCAGTATCCACAATAAGATTTATTAATTTGTTTTTGATTTTTACAGAACAGCACAAACTTCGATCACCAACAGCACCAATATAAAATGCTTGATCATGGTGCTGATCTATTACTGGAACGCTTCCACCACAAGCGCCTTCGCATTCTGAGGGAAGATTTGTTCTCGTTCTAATACCAAAGCTTAAATTTTTGTGTTGATTTTCCGAGTAATTATCATCCAGTAATTGTTGCTGGTCCATATTTGGTCGTTGTTGTTGGATACCCTCCTGTTGTAAATTAAATAGTTTTTTTTTTTGGTACAGCACCCATTTGGTTTGCTGGTACAAATCGTAAATTTTGATGTAATAGCTGATTTTGTTCATTTGCATCACTATTATTTTTTTGTTTGCAATCTGTATTTTGTTGTTGGGAAACTATAGTCTGTTGCTGAATTTCTGTTAGAGCAGGATTGCCCGTAGTCGGCCTACGCTCATCTAGACCGAGGGCTCCTCGTTTCCCTGTTCCTCATTTTGTTGACCTCTACCCCTATTTCCACCCCTACGTCTTTGATTTGCAGCATCAACTGGTTCCGTTTGATAGAGTTGCCTTGGACGATTTCTGGATGACCGAGCCTGAATCGCTTGTGCAACCTGTAGTGCTTCGCATATGTCCTTTGGGCGGCTGGCAATCGTAAAATTTTGCAAGTACGTATCACGAAGTCCATCCACAAATTGGTTCTTCAGTATGTCGGCCACGATCCCTTCTGGTGTTCCCACAAAAGCGCCCATTGCGTAACGCTCCAGCTCTGTTGCAAAATCGGCAAGGGATTCATTTGGGCCCTGAACACAGTTGCGAAATTTCTGGTAGCACGTCTGTGCATCAAGAGCGTATCGCTTCTTCAGTAAATTACAAATTTCTTCATAAGAGGGCAGTGGAGAAACAGGCAATGTCCCATAAAGTTGCAAAGCCGCTCCCCTTAAATTTGAAACCAAAGCCATTCTTTTTTCGGCTTCCGTCCAACGATGGTATGATGACGTTTCATTCAAAACGCGTTCGTATTCACACCAAGGAGTAGAACCATCAAAAGTCGAAATAGGGTTTTGATTAAACGGAATACGATCTTGAGGTTTAAGAACACTTTGTTGTTCTTCTATTGATTCTTGCCGCAAAATATTTTGTGCTGGACTATTCGAAAAGTTACGTGATTTTTGGAAATCATTAAAATTTTCTTCGGGGGTAAGAGACAACTCACGAAGTTCTTCCAATAAGGTTGAGATGCGATTTTGTTTGCTTTGGGGCAGAGAGGTTTTGCTACTTAGGCGTACCGGAACGCCTGTGGCAGAAGTCGCCGATTTGTCCTGTAGATGATTTTGGGCCACAGTTTTATTTTGACCCGACGCAAAAGAAAAAAGTAGTTCCTTGTCTTGACCAAAATTAATAGGAACTTCATTCTCCGCAGGCTTGTTTTGAGCTGCATTAGATTCAATATAGCTGTCGTTTGTAGTCGGAGGAATATCAATACCTACTTTACGAGTACTGGACATCGATCGATTGGAATCCATTAAATTGGACTCAAAAGTTGCACCACTAACTGTGGGTTGCGAAGCAATAGAAGTGCCAAATTCATTCAGACGAGACTCAACTTTTTCCATTAAATGGTTTTCCAATTTCCCTAACCGCTCTACCATAGCTTTAGTGAGGGTATCGGTTAAAGAAATAATGAGGTTTTTATTACGTCTTGAAGGAGGCATGGTAAAAATCTTGTTGGAGATCCGATCGATTTTACCCCACACCTGACACCAATGTAATGATTTTTATTTGTCACGTTGTAAAAGAAAGAATTCTGTAGACGACTTTAATTTATTTCATTTACTTTTTATTCATTTCATTCTTTTAAACCACGTTATAATAATTTCTTAACAAATAAAAAAAGGTAACAGTAAAATTTATTAGTACGTGTTGTACATTTAAGTTCCCGAGAGGTAGTGGTCAATCATAAAAAAATAAATCATTCGATGCTACAGCTTACTTGTAAATTCTCTTCGCACTCATTTTTTTCAATTTCTCCTTTCTATTCGCGCCTCATCAATTATTTTTGTATGTTGTACTTAATGCAGTGTTGTATAAATATTCGAAGTTGAGAATGCTATATCAACCGCAACCGTTAACGTTTTCAAATCGCATGTATACAAAATCGTAACAATACTTATCCTCTCAGAATTAAGAAAGCGTTCTTTTTGAAACTGTATCCATTTTTCCTTCTTCTTAGTACATTTATTATAACACCTCAAAAAACTTCATTGGGCCCTAATTTTCAATCGAAAATATATTTAGCTAAATCCACTTAAGAGCACGTCAAATAACACTGTGTCACAAATTTTCAACAAAGTCGTGACCAAATGAATCTGACACCTAATCTTTATGTAAATCCGAACGCTGAATCCGAATATGAAGTCAGAACGGTCAAAAGTAGAACAGTTTTCGAGATATTTACGAGAAAAACGAGAAAATTACCATTATTTGCTCTTTTCAACTTATTTTTTTAAAACCAAACAATAATTTTTTTTTTTTAATTTTATCACTTAGAACGCTTATTTCAATACGAACATTTTGTGCCCAATAGGATCCAGATCGGTGCAAAAATGACAAAGTTACAGTAGATTAATTGAATTATCCCACTTTTCGATTTCTTTTTTTAAAAACACAAGTAAATATACAAAGCTAAATGTTAGTAATGAAAAGTGGGTTAATTCACTAAATCTTCTGTAGCTTTGTCATTTTTGCACCAATTTGGGTCTTGTTGGGCGCAAAATGTTCGTATTGAAATAAAATAATGTCCTATGTAATAAAACATTATAATTTTTAATGGTTTGGTTTAAAAAAAAATAACTTCAAAAGAGCGAAATTGCAAGAAATCATAAAATTGTTCATGAAGTTTGAACTTTTGTCCACTGTAACTCTGTCATTTCTTGACTAATCTTCACAAGCGACCCATGGTTATTTTAGTAATTTTATTATCTTTCATTAAAAAAACAGAAATACATAAATCGACGAATTGTTTTGAAGATATTTGCATTTAAGTGACATAATCTTTTTTATAAACACAAATAACGCTTATTTTCGAATATCTCGAAAACTGTTCTACTTTTGACCATTCTGACTTCATATTCGGATTCAGCGGACAATTGTACACAAAGATTAGGTGTCAAATACATTTGGTCAAAAAACTGTCACATAGTGTAACCGAAAGCGCTCCAAGTAAGAGTTGTTTTAATTTTAAATTTTTTTAAATTCTTAACACCCTATTGAGTCTGCAAGGTAGCCCGAAACGGACCAAACATTCAGATCAAAATTTGTTACGGAATCAAATTGTGATCAAAATTTGGACCCCATGGGTCCGTAAATGTGTATGAACTAAACTGGGATAAACATTTCCCGTTAAAGTTGGCATAAGTTTGTTGCCCTATTTCAAAAAAAAAAAAATATGAAATAAAACTTAGAAAAAAAATTGTTAACGCCAAGTCATTGGCAATTTTTTTTTTAGGTAAATATTAGCCTTTGAACGGGGGGTGGGGGGGGGGGGGGGGGGTTGTAGATTCGAATCCACCAGAACCCTTGGCTTTTTTTCGCTACAACGAAACGACGGTTATTATTACCAGTTCCCGGTTAGGTTGAAATTATTAAAAATGAGTTGCCAATTAGGTGATGTGATCAAAACAATTATTACACTAAAAAAAACTGGGTAAAACGCCTGGTAAAATGCTTTGTAATCCAGTTCTACAATATTTAACAATTTGCCTTGTTTTTTAACAAAAAATCTTGTACTTTGCTAAAACGAGAACTACAGTTTTATTGGTAATTTTTCAAATTTATTTTCGTAATTGTATTCTACCGTTTTGAAAGGTTATTTTACAAAAAAAAACTGTAATTTTACAACAAAGTTTTT